>JAJJMA010188624.1:0-35997 GCA_023529015.1 Papaver nudicaule | reverse complement strand
AAGCAGATTAATGGGTTTAGTGTGTTGGTGAGATTATCAGTACTGCAATAGGATATCATCCTCTCCACCGGGAGTTATAAGAGAGAACTCATAGAGAGTTTATTCAGCTCGTAGAATGGGTTGCATTCTGAGCTATAGAGATGTGCCTGAATAGGTAAGGCGTGGTTAGAGAATGGTTTTACAATCTTGTCCCTCTCTCATCTTTCACCATATACAGCAGTTCATTACAAAAAATCAAGAATAAACAACAGAAATACAAGAAAACTCGTTGAGGACTGCAAGAAGCTAGTTCGTTTCGTCCTTTCCTTTTTCTTCTTCATCTTTTTCTCCTTCATCCTTTTCTTCTTCCCCACTTGTTACCTTAGCATCTTTAGCTCCGTCATCTTCACCGCATGTTTCTTCCTCCCGCTCAGGTTCCTCTTCTTCTTCCTCTTCTTCTTCTTCTTCTTCTTCTTCTTCTTCTTCGTTCGCTCCCTGACTTGCATTTTCAACATCCTCTTCATCGGAGCCAGAACCCTCGCCATCTTGGTCACAATCCAAAACTTCCTTCACAGCTACAGGTTCCGGAGCAAGGGCATACTTGGCTTGAATCGCAAGACCAAGTTTAGAGAACTCCTCGTTAACAAAGTCTTGCACAGCGACAAAGTCAAGCAGGAGCAGGCGGTCGTTATGCTTAATCTCCTGATCTCTGGGATCTTTTTGAGCTTTGCTCACATCAGCCTTAAGCTCATTGTGAATCTTCCCCAAATACCCAACTTTGCTTTCAAGAGCTTCAATGCTCGCCTGGCACTTTTGGTGGTCCTGAAGTTGGAGGTTCAGTTCAGCAATCTTGTTGGGACATTGGCGATGCTGTTTCAAAGCCTGGTTTAATCTTTCCTCGCAGCCATTGTGATGAATGAGCATCCCAACCAATTCAGAGATTTTTTCGGTACAAAGTTGATGATCCTCGACAATCTTCTTTCCCCTTTCTAGCTCGTCTTCCAACTGCTTGATTCGCTCTGAGGAAAACAAGATAAGAGATTAAGACTGAGGCAACAATAAGATATAGCGAAAAGCATCCTAGAAATCTACCTTCCAGCTCGCTCACGTGCCTATAAGCACCCGTTTGGGCTTCCCTAAGGAGATTTAATTTAGACTCAAACTTGGTATTGGTGGATGAGCCTGAGACGTTGGCGACTTGTTGAAGTTGGGTCATTAGCTGATCATTGAGCTCTCTGGCTCTATCACCATGAATTTTTGCGAAGTCTTTCCACCTTTGAATTTCTTGTTGGGCGGTGTCTCTTTCAGAGGAGACAAGATTTAGGCGTGAGGCAAGCTTGTCAGCTCTCATTTTTTCTGCCTGGAACAAAGAGCTCGCTCGGGTGTGGTCCACGATGGCAATTTCCTTTTGTTTGCGGTTAAGTTCGGCTAGCCGGCGAGCATTATCGCGTTCACTCTCAGTCCACTTCAAGTTGGCTTGGGTAGCTTTGAGAGATGATCAAGATGAACGTTAAGATCGCTAACATAAACCTAACTCTCGGCGATACCACTTAATATCCTTGGCCTTGCCAAACAGTAAATCGCACTGCCTAGCATTAGCATTCGCCAAGTTATCTATCTCGGTTTCAGCTCGCTTCAGTTGGGTGTCAGAATGTTGTCGGCGACCTTAGAAGGGGCAAGGTCTAAGGGTCTCGGCGAAAGTCAAAAGCACAAAGAAAGACTTACATTTCAAAATAGCAACGGACCAAGAGAAGCTTACTTTTCATGTCATCTTGCTCATTTGCACCTTTAATATATGTATCCTGCAGTTTGGCAAAATCGGCATTCTTCTCTTGGATTTGTCATTCAAGATCTTTGTTTTCACGATTCAGAAGGCCAATTCTATCACTTTGCGCCTCAAAGGTGTCGATAAGACTCAAGACAATGTTGAAATCCCTAAGGAGAGAGGGAAAGCAGTCAGCGAAATAAAGCATATACAAGAGAAGAAAGAAAAATTAAGAAGAATAATCACCATGGCGGCCATAGTAAAATGCTCTTGGGGAGTCAAGTCATGAGCTACAGAGGATAAATCCTTCGTATGGGCAAAACCAGTTGTAGAATACTTCACCATAGCTTCATAATAAAGCGAGTCAAAGCTATCCTTTTTCTCAAGCTTGAGCAATTTGGAGAAAGAGTCAGCGAGTCTGTTAACCACCTCGCCAGTACTTCCCCTCCCAGGGAATCGAGGAGGCCTATCGCCAGGAGGCATCTTATGCAAATCCGTAAGGGCAGCAAGAGAAGAACCAGGAATTTCTGCCTCGCTGAAAGGACTAGTCGATTTAACATTGGCGGTAAGAGATTGTTGCAAATGAGCGATACCCTTATCAAGATCTGTAGTAGACACCCCAGGTTCTTGCTCAGACCAGGTTTCCTCGTGATCTTGATCAGTCATCATCACATCCCCATCTCTATCTTCTGCAGTGGTTTCAAGGTTACTGGGCGGAGTGGTTTTGTTTTTGAGGTGAATTGAGAGTTTCTTAGAAAGAGGTTTCGTTGCAGCAGAGGCAGTATCCTTTGGCCGAGTAGAAACTGGCTGAGGCAACTCGGCAGCAGGTTGCTGAGGCAAGGTGTCGCCAACTTTAGCGGAAGGTTCGCCTAAAGGCTTGCCGGCGGGAGCATTCACTTTGAGTCTTTTCAGTGTCTGGCGAAGTTCTTCTTGAGGAGTCAAAGTGGGGGCATTCTACAAGAAGGGCACAACTGTCAGACCTAGAAAAAAACAGAGGCAAATATAGATATATATTTTAAAAATATACGTATATATTTTTAAAATAAGTAAACTTAGTATGTTTGTTACCAGATCTTCCGCCGTGCCTTTCTAACCAAATTCTAATATAAATATATATATTGTAAGGAAGAAAAAGCTATTACCTTTGTCGCTGATGGTTTCCTCTTTCTGGTAGTATTAGATTTCTTGACAGCGGAGGGCAATAGCATCCAGTTGCCCTTTGGATCCATATGTATTTTCCCATCAGTATCACGATACTGGTTCTCCTCATCCCAGTTCACTTGGAGGAAGTCATGATCTTTAAAATGCTCGTGTTATTCAGGAAAGTCTATTCGCTTAATTGTTTTTGCTTCATCTAGCCATCCCAGCAACCAAGGACCTTCTAACCAGCAAGGTAGATTGGACCAACCACCTTCAGTACTTTTTCTCGCTGTACTGGTGCCAGTAACTTCTTTGTTATCAACAACACCAAGCATAAGTTCATGTGGCTTTAAAGTTCGCTTAGAGACGAAGCGATAAGCCCAAGGTTCACCCCTAATCGCCGAAGGAAGAACATCATACTGTTTTAAAAAATTCTCAACAGTATATGCCTCAGGAGGAAACCGCCCTTCCTCAAACAGTTCATGATAATTAGTCTTGTTGCTTCGGCGAAGCTTCCATTCCACCAGAAGGCGTATAGCGTTCGTTGTGAGCTGGAAAGGACTCTTCTTTATCGCCACAAAAAATTCACGCATGAACGTGTCGGCGGGATCGTATAAGGGGAATAGAAGCGACTTCCCAGCTTTGAGGGTACCATAGGCAGTCACTGCCTTCTCACGGTGTTGATCATCTAAGCGGAGGTCTTCCAGGGTAGTAGGAATAGAAGCTTTCTTCAAATCCTTAAACTTAGTCAAAGTCAGAGGTGCGATGAAGATCTTGCCGTAGGCACAATACTCAGGCCATTGCTTCCAGGACGGTCGTGGTGTAGCCTTAGTAGCGGTAGGAGAATGTGGAGATCCGGTTTCACTAGTCGGCGAACCAACTACTTGGGCAGCAGGTTTTGTTCGGCGAGAAGAACTTTGAGTAGCAGAAGCCATGTGATCAGAGATGATGTCGGACGTAGCTACAGATGAGATGGCGGTTAACCGGAATAACTAGAACTATCGGAAAGAGTGAAGTTGCAGAACTGAAAATGTAGAAAAGAGGAATTTAAGTGTGGATCTAACGCAGAAAAAGTGATGGAAAGAAGATCAAGGTGAAAGTAAAGATAACAAGTAAGTTTTAGAGCTTGGAGAGGATAGAATCAAATGGAGAAGCAGCAGCAGTGGTTTAGGGTTTTGATGAAATAGAAAGGCTCTGAAAATTCGAGATGAAGAAGAAGGTAAAAGGAAGAAGAAAGAGAAGAAGTTGGTATTTATAGGGGGAAAGAAAAAGATTAACCGACGTGAGCGGTTACAGGTCATAAAGCAGAAATAACCGCATGAAGGACGTGTGGCGTAACTGAAGCAGAAGTGGAGAACGTGGGTGCGGCATTTTCGGCGGTTAAGAAAATTTCATCCCGACGATCAAAAATCTTGGAAATGAAAGAGGCAAAATGTAAGGGTAGAAAATGCCTTTACCTAATAATAGCATCCTAAGGGCGAAGGAGTACCAAAGAGGTCACTCATGAGAAGAATGGAATCACTGGCAGAAGCTTTGGGCGAAGCACTCAACAATATGACGTACCAGCGAGACACACAGAAGGGGCTGGCGAGCAAAGTAATATCAGCTGGAGTAAGAGTGCCACAGCGGAGGTAGATAAGAAATGGTTGAGCATTTATTACTCGTCAGAACGGATAGATTGTCAGAGTTGACTTGTTGACTCAGTGGGAACCTCGTCAGCAATCCTTATCCTTAAGAAGACTTGGCCGCCAAGACTAAGTAGGAGAAATATTACCTCGGCGACATGCTGTGTCGGCGAGTAGAGACAAGTTAGTGTCAGAAAGTTATTTGTTTGTATTAGTTGTTTTCCACTTTGTAATCCTCTATAAATAGCGAGGGAACCCATGAGAAAGGGGTTGGACATTTCTTGGTTTGGTCTAGAGAGAGGGAAAGTAACCTACTTTCTCTCCTTAGCCCAGTGCCGAGATTAGGGTTCTTATTGAGAGAGTAAACTTAGAAGATTGGCAAGGTGAGAGAATTGTAATCATGTTTATACTAGTGAAATCCCTTGGATGTAGTCCTCACTCATGAGGGCGAACCAAGTAAAACCCTTTGTCGAGTATCTCTAACCCTTAACTCCTTATTATCTTTAGCATCTATGATTTGGTGTATATTTGTGTATGATATTTGGGTGTACTGTCTAAGATCTAACCCTTGGAATTTTAGACAGTTACAATTATCTAGCTTAATATTACTGGATCATTGAAGGTCTGTCCTCAATGATCCCTATGAATAGGGACTCTCTTCGCTTAAGAGAGAGGTCGAACTTTTGGTGTGTTCTTGCCTTAGCGCATAGAACCCCTTTATGCTTCCGTTGGACATTTTGATACCGTTAATGCACATGAGTAGAAATAACTCAGGGTAGTTCAGCCCAGTAAATTTCTAGCAGCTACATGTGATGTGAGGGTGAAAGGTTTTGACATGTAATTGAAACCCCCTCCATTTTTTATTTTATTTTAGTTCACTAACGAAAAGTCAGAAAATAAGGAGACCTCATTTTTTTCCAGAATTACACGAGAACTCTATTTTTAAAATGAAAGAAAAAAAAAGAAAGAAAGAGCATAAAACCATATTTATTTCGAAAATTTAAAGATAATTGATATTTTCGGTCTCCTATTTTATCAAGATACTATTTAAGATTTAGATTGGGTCATATTGAAAAATGATAGTATAGTTAACAAAAATTCGAGAAGAAGGTTTTACACTTGCATTTGGTGATGCAAAGTGAAGTAAGAGTTTTGGTTTTATCAAGCAATTGTAAAAAGCACAGTTCCGACTTAAGGAACGAGATTTTTGATACATGTGTACCATGAGACAGCAGTCCATGATGGAGTTTGAAAATCCATGGAAGAAACAAATTAAAGGTGGTGAAGTTAAATATGCAAGCAAAGCTCTAGGAGAGGGTTCTGGAGAGGCGATTAAATCAGACTAAATTGAGTCATCTTCTCAACACCGATTCACCTCCATCTTCCCTCGATTCTTTCTCTTCTCAGCTGATTTCTTCATCAACCACCATCAGCTCCTCTTCCTTGGCGTCTGACTTCGACTCCAGTCATCTCTGAAGGCAAGAACTGCTCCAATCATTTACATCAATCTGTTTTTCCAGATCTGAGATGTGCCTTTTGTCCATGTAGGTCCTATCACGATTCGTCAGGTTCTGTTGATGGATTTGGTCTTCTTTCTCTGTTCGTTTGCTTCTGTTTTAAGTTGAAAATTAGCCATCAACCTGGTTTCTTTTATTGCATCCCTTACTAGAATTTTAAGGATCTGTTGTATAATTTATCATCTGACTCTCTTGGGTTCCTAGACGGCCTTGATTAAATTCTAGTTTCTGGTTCAGTTGTTGCTAGTTGTTTCCTTTTTTTCAGTCCCTGTCTCTTTGTATTCGGGTTTAGGTTTTTGCCATTGTTGGCATGTTTCGTTGTTCATGTTTTCACTGAGTTGACTCATCTCGTCTGGGTCCACTCCCCCTGTTTTTATTCGAGCCTAATACCAGACCTTTGCTGGGTATTTCTAGATGTTCCTTCACCTGATTGTATTCTCGGGGTGTTTACTATGTTCTTCACAAACCAAATATGAGTTTTCTTGCTTGGAATTGCCAAGGGGTAAACAAACCCTCAGCTAAACAAAGACTCTCAAAACTCATTCGACAATATAAACCTGAAATTATTTTTCTATCAGAAACTATTGCTGGCTCAGTTGTTGTTGAAAAACTTAGAGATTCTCTAGGCTTTTCTAATGTTTTTGCTGTTCCATGTAATGGTAGAAGTGGAGGTTTTTGTTTGCTTCAGAATTCTCATATGCAGGTGGACATTCTCATTGCTCATCAAAGCATGATCCATGTGAAGATTATACAACCTTCGAAGCATATGCCTTGGTTCTTAACGGGCATCTACGGACCACCTAATCAAGCAACGAGAACCAATTTTTGGCAGGAATTCCAGTCTATGGTCCCTCCTCCTCAGGTGCCTTGGATGCTCTTTGGGGACTTCAATGAAATTATATCACAAGCAGAAAAAAAGGGGGGCAGACCCTTCCACACTTCCCAGGCTTCTGCTTTTCTTGAATTCATTGATCTGTATGGTTTGATTGATTTGGGATTCAAAGGCACTCCTTTCACATGGACAAACAGACAAGATGCGAATGATGTGATTTTTGAAAGATTAGACAGAGCCCTCTCCAACTCTCTTTGGATCCAGCATAACCCACATACGTTGGTGACCCACCTTACTCGGCTGGCTTCAGACCATGCCCCAATTGTACTGGAGGAGAAAGTAATCATCAAAACGAGGGTTAGAAGGTTCCAGATGGAACATTCATGGCTTTTACACCCCCATTGCAAACAGATTGTGGCTTCTTCGTGGTGTGAAGGACATAATTCGAATCCTGCCATTAACATCATCCTCAAGTCTGATCACACTGCCACGGCTCTCCAAAATTGGGATAAACGCACTTTTGGGCATTTACCAACCGTGATTCATGGAGCTGAGCAACAAATTCAAAGGACACAACAGCAGGCAGCTTCGGCAACAGGGCAGGAATTGGAGTTTTGGCTTCAAAAAGAGGAGGAATTCTGTAATACCCATACATTGTTATCAGAGTGCTATGCGGCCTATTGGAGGCAACGTTCCAGAGTACAATGACTTCAACAGGGTGATCTCAATACAACTTTTTTCCACACAAAGGCCACCATTCACAGAAGGCACAATTATATACGCTCAATCCAGTCAGATACGGGAACTTGGCTCTTCGAACCACAGCAGATTGCGGACACGATTATACAATACTTTGATAGTCAATATAGTGCTCCTGCTACTACTATTGACCGTGAACTTTTTGACTGCATCTCAAATAGGATTTCACCAAACCAGGCTACTGCCCTAATTCAACCAGTTTCTCAACAAGAGGTTCGAGACGCAGGCTCGGAAAAAGCTCCGGGACCGGATGGATATACTAGTAAGTTTTATAAAACATTCTGGGAGATCACAGGTTCGCAAATTTTTGAGATGGTCTCACACTTCTTCACCAATAATGAGTTACATGAGACCATTAATAGAACAAATATTGTACTCATACCCAAAACTGATAACCCTATCTCACCTGATCAGTTTAGACCCATTGGCCTTTGAAACGTCATTTACAAAGTTATCTCCAAAATCCTAGTTGCTAGACTCAGATTGGTCTTACCTTTTCTGATTAACCCTTACCAGAGTGCCTTTGTACCTAAGCGTTCCATTCAGGAGAAAATTTCCATTGCGGCAGAGATGTTTCATCATACTCGAACAACACCATCACCTTCGACACCGAAAGTGGCTATGAAACTTGGCATCAGGAAAGCCTATGACTCTCTTGATTGGGGTTTCATTCGCCTTACACTTCAGCATATGGGTTTTCTACAACAGTTTGGAGAATATATCATGACATGTGTCTCTTCTGTGTCATATTCTGTTATTGTTAATGGTGCTCCACAGGGAAACATCGTTCCTCGCAGAGGTCTAAGACAGGGGGACCCTCTTTTTTCATACATTTTCATTTTGTGCGCAGATGTTTTATCTTCTAACCTGGGTGTTCTGCAGACATCTGGACTGATACAGGGTATTAGACTTTCACGCAAGGCACCGGATTTTATTCACTTGATGTATGCAGATGATCTTCTTTTTTCGTTTATGGTGAATGCGAATACCTGCTCGGCTCTTGGTTCATTATTAACTTCGTATTCGTCGTCGGCTGGGCAACACATCAACATAACTAAGTCAACTATTATCCACCACCCAAAGCTCCCTCCCGACAAGATCGCAGCACTCCAAAGCTCATTCCACATCTCAACAACACACATCATTCCGGTCTACTTGGGAGTTCAGTTTCCAAATGGAAGGAATTCGTCTAGAAGTCTTACTGACCTTATCAACAGATACGAAAGAAATGCAAAGGGGTGGATGTCCAAATACCTCAATCCGGCGGGGAGGCTTACACTCATCAACACATCTCTCACTCCTACGGTGAATCACTTGATGCAGACGCAACTGCTCCCTGATACTGTCCACCGGAAAATCGATCAAATTACACGGAATTTTTTCTGGGGACATGATGGTGCAAAAAGGGAACTACATACCCTCCATTGGAGAAAGATCACACAACCTAGGAGTCTTGGAGGTTTGAGTATTCGAAAGGCTCAGGAACACAACAAGGCTCTTCTTCTCAAACGTGTTTGGCAACTACATCAACATCCAAAGACTATTTGGACCAACCTTTGCCACACGAAATATTTGAAGAATGCGTCCACACTCCCGGAGTTAACCAAGCCTCCTGCAACAGCTAGCCCCTTGTGGAAGGGTGAAGTTAAGGTTTCACCCTTTCTGAGAGAGCATTCTTTTTCCATTATTAGTGACGGTGAAAATACGGTGATAACTGACAAATGGATTCCGCTCCAGTCAGCATCAGATGCAAGACACAATTCTTTTCTTCCAGGAAACGCCGTCTCCACCCTTATCAACCACTAGACAAGAACCTGGGACCATCAGTTAATTTTCCGGTCGTTTCCAGAAAGGATTGCTCACAGTATTCTTGCTATTCACCTGCCTCAGCAAAGATCGCTTAACAGAATTATTTGGCCATTCACCAATTCAGGGAACTATTCTGTCAAGACGGGATACCATACATTACTCAAACAAAGCTCATCATCAACAGACACGGTTCTTCCAAGTGCAGAGTTCTCTTCACGCATCTGTAAATTCACCTGTCCATTTAAAATCAGGCTTTTCTTGTGGAAAGCCATTAATGAAGCCTTCCCAACACTGGATATCCTCCATGCGAGGAATATGACGGATAACGCCGCTTTCTCTACTTGTGCCACTTACTGTGAGACTACTAACCATTTGTTGTTTAAATGTAGTTTTGCAGTTGAAGTTTGGCAGTTCATTTGGGATTTCTTGGCCAATTCCTCGTCTCCTTGGACAGTTACATCACAAATCCCAGTTACAATCACGGAGCTACTCAGAATTCAGGTTCCGGAGGAACAACAGAATCTCCTTCATTTTACGGTATGGAATCGTTGGCTTGCTCGGAATGATCGTCTTTACAAGAGGGTCACCCCCACTCCCAGACAGATTTTCCAGGTCATTCTGGTTTTATGGAAGGAATTTGAATGGGCCAGAACACATGTTATCCCCTTCCTTCCTAATTTTGATCCACCACCTCTAAATTCTATGACTCGCACAACAACCACAATCGAGGTGGCTTGGCAACCTCCACAACCCAATTGTATCAAAATTAACATTGATGGTGCTTCAAAAGGCAATCCAGGCGCTGCAGGAATTGGTGTTATCGCCAGAAATACGGATGGGAATCTTCTACAAGCAATGGCGGTCTCATTAGGTAGCTCCACGACAATTACAGCAGAATCTTGGTGTCTCTTAACGGCGGCGCGAATGATTCATAGAAATGGTTGGGAGAATGTATGGCTTGAGGCTGACTCGAAATCCATGCTTCAGATCTTACATAATGGACAGCTTCAAGCACCCTGGTATTTGGAGGGAATACTCTATGAGGCAGTTACGCTACTTCGTCAAGTTCGATCGCTAACTATTACTCATGCTTATCGAGAAGCGAATCAGGCGGCGGATGAGCTGGCTAATGAGGCGGTTCGAAGACAGACACGACATCCACAAAATCCTACAACAGTTATCTGGGACGTAGTTACACCCCCGTTTTTGTACCAAATTTTACATAATGATCGTATGGGTGTTACTACACCACGAGTTGTACCTTACTGTCACTTGAATCAATAATAGAACTTGCTTGACCTTCAAAAAAAAAAAAAAAATCATAAGTGTATTTGAGAGTTTAATGAAAAATCATCACTATAAACAGAAGGTGATCATTTTTTAAAGATCGACAAAATTGAAATAGAGGACTCAAAAAAAGGTAGGGGAATAGTTTCTGGCGTTCCTGATTCATTTAGCAACAATTTCAAGCATCACTAAATTTTGAAAGGTTATAACAGTTGCAAACTATATGTGGTCTTAATATGGGTAAAACCGCACCCAATTCATGGATCCTTTCTTTTTCACCTGTTCCATGACCCACACGAGACTTGTTTCTCTAGGTTGAATTTGGAACTCCAAAATCCCCGATTGTTAATCATATTTCTCGAAAT
Organism: Papaver nudicaule; assembly: GCA_023529015.1. Taxonomy (NCBI): domain Eukaryota; kingdom Viridiplantae; phylum Streptophyta; class Magnoliopsida; order Ranunculales; family Papaveraceae; genus Papaver; species Papaver nudicaule. Next base: position 24,919 of record JAJJMA010188624.1, on the reverse strand, counting down.
CCATGTAAATTACAACAATTTAATTAAAAAAATGAATTAAAACATCTAAAATTGATCAAAATCGAAAAGTTATATTTTAAAAAAACTTTTTTTATAGAAATTTTGATCTCGAGATTTGTCGATCAGTGATTAATTTTTTGAAATTGCACCAATTTGTGAGAGATATAACGGTTAATAGCTCTATATTGCTAAAAACAAATTGAAATATAATAATTAAAAATTTGATCAATTTTAGAAATTTTCATTTATTCGTGAATTTTTTATTTTAGGGGATCAAAAAATGTGACTGACAAAATACATAAAGTCATCACATGCCCCACGAAGGTATTTAATTCTTGATGGAACATTGCTTCACCAGGATTGGCAACGGCACTACTATGACAATGAATCAACACCAAATGGATTCCGCAGCAAAACAACCAATAAGCTAGAGATAACAGCCAGGCTCCGGTAAACTGATTGGCATCTCTAATCCACGGGGATACCAACACTTGGAACCACCAGTTTTTTTCAACCGTTTCCGGCAGAATCGACGCAACAAATCATGGGTATTCACCTACCTAATTACCCGGTAGAGGATACCGTCATATGGCATTTTGCCAAATCTTGTGAATACACGGTCAAGTCAGGATACAGATAGCTTGTTGACATGCAACTCACCAACAATACTCAGCAGGCGTTTCAGGCGACAAATTACCACCACACTGCCTTCTGGAAACTACCCTGCCACAAAAAAATTAGGCTTTTTTTATGAAAAATTATGTTTGAAGGACTGCCTACATTTGACATCCTTCAGTCGAGAAATATTGCACCAGTTGGCACGTGCTCCACCTGCAAGATCTTCCGAGAGACTACTACTCATATCGTGTTCCTGTGCAGCTTTGCTACCGAGGTTTTGGGTGTCCGTTTGGTCACACTTGAGAATAGAGGAAGCACAATCACACCTCAGTTGCTGACAGATCCCACACTCTATACAGACACTGCTGAGTCTAATCTACAAAGACATCACCAAAGCCTCTTACTCCAGATGATGTGGCATTTAAGGCTTGCTCGAAATGCTTGATTAGACAACAAACAAAATCACACACACCGAGACAAATTCCAGTTAATTTTTTCATGCGGAAAGAATTTGAATGGGCACAAAAGCATGTGGCTCCTTATCTATCAAATTGCCCGCTGCAACAACATAGTTCTTCCTGCCTCGATGATAGGTGCTCAAAACACCTATTTGATTGTACCTAATTGATACACTTATGTCCGCCAATGCCTCATATATTCTTTATTTTATATTGTTTTCTATTTTGCAGGTACTTTGAAGTTTAATAATAAAAATAAAGCAATTTATAATTTAATTCATCACTTGCCAACTCTCGGAGTCAATGGTCTCGAATACAAGAAGAATACAAGGTTCAAAAGTGTCGCAAACAAGGATTACTAGAGGCGGGCGCAACTGGTTTTAAAGAATTTATGGAGGCAGCTCCGGTTATTCGCAACTTCGGTCACGCGTTAAGGGGCACCTTGAAACAAGTCCAATTTCTCAAAACAGGGCCGATTTCAGTTCAGTCTTTATATCTATTCAGAGACTGAAATTACAAAAGAAGAGGACGAAGAAGTATGTGCTGTGCTGTGTTGCCAAATTCTGCTGTTGTCATTGGATTGAGGAGGTCTGAAACGTGATTTAGAGTCTCGATTTGATTTTAATCAATGGGTGGAGGTTTAATTCGAGAATTGGAGTCAGGAAAAGGAGATGAAGGGCGTCCACGATTAATGGTCTTGCTGTGATACAGTGATCGATGGTGGTGTTTGGATGATGGGTACTGATTGAGATAAAGAAGTTCAGGTGATGAAGGTTGCGTCTGTGGAAGTCTGGGAGAAGTCTCATGTCGGATATCAGTTATGTTGTTTTGTCCGACGGGAAAGAAAGGGAAGAAAATGGTAAACGTGTGTTTCAGACGAGTGTGACATGAGCTCTGTCGGTTCCACGGAACCGACGGGTTACGTTTGAGATAATGGGCTTTGTGTGGTGCGTATGGCTAGCCCAGTTGGTATTGAGTTATTGTTTAGGTGCAAATGGGCTCAGAGGGCTGACGGATAGTGAGTTGGTGTTAGATTTGGTTTCGACGTGAATTTTAGGGCAGAAAAAGGCTATAAAAAGGAAAGGCAGAAACCATCAACCAAGCAGCAGGCGAGTGGTCAACAATCATCTTGGGAAAGTTTTTTGGTGATGAAATAATTGATTTTGATGATGTCAAAGAAAATGTCAATCGAATCTGGAGAAAGCATAAGAAGGTAGACGTTCGGACAAAAGGCCTTAATGTCTTCGCTTTTAAGTTCCAAGAAGAGAAGTCAGTCAGGGATGTACTAAAAAGATCACCATGGACAGTGGACGACTACCTACTAATGCTGCAAAAGTTTGACACAAGCAAGGCGGTGGCAGATCGTAAATTTGAAAAGCTAATATGGAATGTCCAGTTTAGAGGTTTGGGTAACATACCAACCACAAATAAAATACTGGATGAGATGTGCAAAGACTTGGGCAGAACGATTGTGCGTAACAGAGGAAACTCGAGAGGAATTGCATCTACTTCAGCTGATGTAGAAATCAAGCTAACAGATCCCTTAAAAGGAGGAGGGTGGATTGATGCATTTGGTGGAAGAAGATGGATTATTTATCCCTATGAAAAGCAACCCTATAGAATCTGCAGAAGATGTTTCATCGTCGATCATGATGCGTCAAAATGCGAAATAATTGAACTGGAGCTGAAAATAGCCAAGATGACGGACGAGGACTACTTCGCAAGGACCAAAACTGACGAAGGAAAAGAGATATTAGCTACCAAAACACTGAACTTGGAAGCGGTTAATGAATCACTTGTCGACTATGAGAGCATTCCCACTGATCAGGAAATGCTGGTGAATGAAGAGCTAGGAGACAGCAGAAAGCTCAAGCGCCTAAGGGAAGACAATGATTTGGAAAACAACACAAGTGCAACTCAGTTAACTACTCATACTCACAACAATCCTATCTTTGAGAAGGGAGACAGTGAAAGCTCAGTGCAAATGTTGGATGAAAGGTCAGATCAGAACACTAGCTATGAGGGGGCACAAACAAATAGCTCAAGAATGGATGCAGAGCATTTAAAAGGGAACCAGCAAGGAAGAGCTGCCGTTAAGGTAACAATAAAATTACTTTACTCATCTAAGTGGCGCCTCATTAATTTCTTTCATGTCAATTTGATTTCTGCATACAGATTATACATCGATAGTTACATCGTAGACATATTTATCACATGAGTCTCATTGTCATTAATATTTTTATTCTTTGCATTTATTGCTAAATTCCATCAAATTCATTGCATTCGCATTCATTCAGATATAACACTGCCTTTGATACAGAAAATAGATGTTCTAGTCAAACACATATTGCACTCATTAAATAGGTATACCAAAGCTAATCTCAATCATTATAGGCATTATCATTGTGATTTCAGTTGCATTAATTATTCATCTCAATCAGCCCCAAGTTATTGTGTTCATACCTGTCTTATAGCTAATAGCACTCATTCAGTTACTAAAGATTCTGTCATTATGAACGTCATTTCCGGGATGTCCAAGGGTTTAGAAAACCTTCAGCTAGAATCATCTCAAGTATTTAATCAAAACTCATAATTCGGATATAATATTTCTCTGTGAAACTAAGTTTCACAGTGATAAGTTAACACCACTGCTCAAGCAATTTCAATATCCAAATCATGTTATCATTGATTCTGAAGGACTTTCTGGAGGTCTAGTTCTAATGTGGAAAGCAGGTTTTTCTTGTGAAGTTTTGAGTACTGAAAACAATATGATCCATGCCTTGGTTCAAACGGATCCGAGCAAGCCAGAATGGTTACTCAGTTGTGTATATGGTTACTCAAAAACTGAGAAAAAGAAGGTACAATGGGATTTCATCAACTGGGACAAAATATGCAGCAGCCATGGCTCTTGTTAGGAGACTTGAATATTCATTTTTCTGACAGTTTAAGTTCTCCTAACTCATCAACAGATGGCGGCATCTCTTCCATGCTCAAGTCAGTTGGCTTGGTTGATATTGGTTACTGTGGGAGGAACTTCACTTGGTCAAGTAATAATGAGGGTACAGGCAGTAGAAAGTCTAGAATTGACATGGCTTTAGTCAATTCCGATTGGCTTACGGCATTCCCACAATCTATACTTCATCACTTGGTTCAAAAAGGCAGTGATCACTGTCCAATATTCTTTATGGTGGATAGTAATCAACCTAAATTGTGGAAACCATTTAAATTCTTTTATACATGGCTTCATGACAAGTCCTGTGCAGTTCAGATTGCCACCGCTTGGGAGCAGAATGTTCATGGTACACCAGCTTTCAAACTAATGAAGAAATTGCAGTTTACTAGGACGATACTCAGCAGATGGAATCGAGATTATTTTGGCGATATAAATGTTCGAGTTGAGGCATTACAGCATCAGCTATTCTCTCTTCAACAACAACCTTCTTCTGATCTTAATATATAGTGCTCAAGTTAGTGAAGTTAGCTCTGACATTGACAAATGGCTTAAGATTCAAAATGATTTTCAGAAACAGAAATCTAGAGACACATTCATCAAGGAAGCAGACAACAATACTAAATACTTTCACACCAGTACTAACAGGAGGAGATCGAGGAACAACATTGATAGTTTACTTGACAACAATGGAGTTTGGTTGCACACTAGAGAAGATCTGGCTAACTTGCTCACTTCAAAATTCAAAGACATCAGCACCACTGTCAATCCGGTCATCAATGATAGGTACTTCGACAGCATTCCTCCTATTATCACTGAAGCTGAGAATATTTCATTATTAACCGTACCTATCAATGATGAAATTCACCAAACTCTTAAGGAAATGGAAAATTGGTCTGCGCCTGGACCAGATGGCTTCCCAGGTGGCTTTTACAAGACGCAATGGTTTACAGTGGGTGATGACATCTGTGAGGTAGTTAAACAATTCTTCAGGTCAAGGTTCATGCCAAAACACATTAACAAAACATATATTTCCTTGATACCAAAGAAGAAGAAATCAGTAGTTCCTGCAGACTTTCGACCTATTGGCTTATGTAACACGTCTTACAAGCTAATCTCGAAGTTACTTGTGAAAAGAATAAAGCCGCTAATGGATAGAATAATATCCCCATATCAAGCAGCGTATGTCTCTGGAAGATTGATTAATGACAACACCATAATTGCTCAAGAAATTATTCATTCTATGAAGCAAAAGGAAGGGGACGAGGGTTGGCTAGCACTCAAATTAGATATGTCCAAAGCCTTCGACAGACTTGAATGGCCATTTTTCATCAAAGTTCTCTCTTCCTTTGGTTTTTCACAGGATTGGTGCCATATGATACACCAATGTATTAGTACAACATCTCTTGCAGTCTTGCTCAATGGGTCTCCTTGTAAAGAGTTTCATCCAACTCGTGGAATTCGACAAGGAGATCCATTATCACCGTATTTGTTTATATTGGCAATGGAATTCTTATCAAGAACTCTTACTCATGCCCATGAAAACAAATCTATTGAAGGGAAGCCCCAGCGATTAATCATCTATTGTTCGCGGATGATTGTCTTTTATTCACTCAAGCAGACATGGTAAGTGTGTACAATATACTGGAAACAATGGAAATGTTCGGAAATCAATCATGGCAGGTCATCAATTTTGAGAAGTCAGCTGTTTTCTTCAGTAAGAACGTCATTCCAGACGTATGTGATGGCCTACGGGATATCCTTGGAGTTAAGCTAATGGAAGGAAAAGAGAAGTATCTTGGATCACCACTGCTGCTGGGAAGGAACAAAATAGAAGCTTTCGAAGATATCAAATTATCCTTCCAAAGAAGGCTAGACGGATGGCAGTCCAAATCTCTATGTCAAGCTGGAAGAACTACAATGGTCAAGCATGTGCTCAATGCTACACCATTATATCAGATGAGTACATTTAAAATCCCAAAAACTCTACTAAGACAACTTGAATCTCTGGAAAGAAGATTTTGGTGTGGCTATAGATCCAACAGAGGTGCTTGTTTACTCTCATGGCCACAACTGTGTAAGTCAAAGGACGTTGGTGGGTTAGCCTTAAGATACCTAGAAGGCTTGAACCATGCTCTATTGACAAAACTTGCTTGGCGTATAAGCACACATCATAATAGGCTTTGGGTGCAAATTCTACAAGCAAAGTATTTCAGGAATATGGAATTTCGGCATTTGTCAGGTGAGAAGAGTAAATGTTCTTGGGTCTGGAGAGGCATTGAAACAGGGTTAATACAATTACAAGCAAATATATTTATGATGATCAATAATGGGAAAAACACTTACATATGGAAGGATAGATGGGTCAGAGACTATCCTAATGTTCTTTCTCTAGTAAATGAAGCTCATTCCCAACTGATTTTTGTCAGTGAGCTAATGATGGCAAGCACCAACAGTTGGAATGCAGAACTTATTACAAGTATATTCTCAACAGACATAGCTCAGAAAATTCTTTCTATGCCGATATCACAGCAAGAAGAAGATGTTCAAATATGGCTCCCGGCAAGAGATGGCAAATTCACGGTGAAAAGTGCTTACAAGGCAGTTACTGGAGGTCAATATGATGTGCAAGCAGTTGGTGATCAAGTCCCTGTAGAGACGTATAAAGCTCTATGGAGATGCAGAGTTCCACACCGTTTCAAGTTCTTCATCTGGAAATGTCTTAAAGAGATTGTACCTACTTGTGTCAGATTAGCCAAAGTGAAGAGGAGAATATACACTAACTGATGTGTCTGTAATAATCAGGAGGAAACTATTGAACATATACTATTCTTCTGTCAGCATGCTCGTACGACATGGAGAGCCATCAACATCAACATAGATCAAGTTGCAGCTCAAGGAATCAGTGTGAAAAACTGGATAATTTCCTGGTTCAGCCAACAAAACAATATGGACGCTGAAACACAAGAGAAATGGATAATAAAAGCAATAGTAGGGTGCTGGATAATTTGGAAGGAGCGTTGCGACTGCCTTTATCAAGACAAAACAATCATTTCAAGAACAACGGCACAGAAAATTCTCTATCACCTTAATAACTGATATGCAGCGTTATCTAACTCCTCACATGTTGATTTGCAGGATACTAATTCACCTTCTAAGTGGTTGCCACCACCAGAAGGAATAGAAAAAATCAATGTGGATGCCTCTTTCTGTCATATAACAAAAAAACTTGGTATATGACTAATTCACAGGGATTTCTCTTGTGCAGGTAAGGCAGCAAAAGGGATCAGTGCAGGCACAACCTTAGATGCGGAGGAAGGGGAGTGTCTAGCAGTGAAGGCAGCACTACACTGGGCTCTGGAGAAAAAGCTATCACATATACACATTGAAGCAGATGCACAGACAGTTGTACAATCCATCACAGCTTACACTTCTCTTGTCATATGGGTGAATAGAACTCACATCTGAGATATTCAGTTTCTTTTAGCAAAAATTTGCATATAGTAGTATTTCTTATATAAACCGAGACAAAAATGGAGTAGCGGATTCAATCTCCAAGTTTAGTCGTAGGAATGATTGCACCTTTGAGCAATCTGACAATTTCTTTCCTTGGATACATATTAAGCTGTGTAATGATAGAGATGCTGTCAACTCCCCTTAATTAATAAAAGTTTTTCATTATCAAAAAAAAGGAAAGGCAGCAGAAACTTACAAGGGATCATCTTGGGACGCACATGCGAAGTTTTGGGACGGAGTTCTGACGGGAAAAAGGCTACTGTGTACGCAAGGGTTTTTGGCACGATTCTCGAGGCACCGCGAACAAGGGTTTTTATGCGTTTATTTATTTTCTTTATTATTTTATATGGATTTCAATAAAGCTATGAGTAGCTAAATTTCTATATATTGGTTAAGGATGTAGTCGGATATCAAAAACATGCTATACATGATTAATTTTGGAGCCAAATTCAAAAAAAAAAAAAAAAATTTAATTTTGGAGTTATAATTATTCTTTTAATCATCGTTCTTATTTTCCTATGCGTATGAATGCATGATTGATGTATTGCATTAAGATTGGATGTATATTAGTTTAAGTTGCAAATTAAATTGATTTATGTTCATATCTACAACTAGAATTAGGTTTTGAGATACGAAATCGTCGATGAACCTTTTCACAAGTAGTACAATTTAATTCCGATTGCGGTGATAGCTTTTAAGGATTGTATGTAGAATATGACCTTTGTTGAATGAACTGCTCCTGGTAGTTCATTCATTAATTAGTCTATTTCATAGATATTAATGCTCTTAGAGAGTTGAACTCGATTACTCGATGTGTTGAGTTATTCTCTACGTAGAATTCACACATTCATCGTTATGGTGTGTGATGACATTAGGAAATTACGGGATATTTTCGCGATGATGTATTCTAGGGCTTGATGATGAGAGATTAAATAGAAACTCCAAATATTATTCATAGTGCATGTTATGTGATTGAAGATGAACCCTTAACCAATATTCTCATCTCCTGATTATTTTATACAATTATTTGCTTTAGTTCTAATTTATTTTTATTGCACAAAACATCCCCCCTTGGTTACTTTAGAAATCGATAATAAATAACAACCAATTTCTCCCTGAGGATCGAATCTGTTCTTGCCACTATATTTTATTTATTGTGAAGGTTAAGAACTGAATTGTATTTGTTACTGTTTGACAACGCATCACTCGACACTACACTACTGTCAACGTCATATGAGAATTTCCTCTCGTTGGCTGGATCAAGATTAATATGGATGGTGCCTCTAAGGGCAATCCGGGTTCCGTTGGTGCTGACGTTATTGTAAGGAATCATCAAGGAAATATCCTACAGGCAATGACGGTTGTCTCTACATCCATGGTGGCTGAAACGTGGAATTTTCTCTTGGCGGCAAGAATGGCGGTTCGCTTCCAATGGGATAGAGTTTAGATGGAAGCAGATTCGAAATCCCTCCTTCAGTTACTGCAGAAAAACGAAGATCTTATGTGGGTTATTATTCAAGGTATGGTACAAAAAATTCAGTCCCTCCTCCAACAAATTCTGACGCTCAAAATTACACATGTATACAAAGAAGCCAACCAAGCTGCTGATGTTAATAGGTCATTCAATTTCATTAAGGAGGAAAATCTCCTTTGGGGGTGAAATTACATGAGTAACAGCTATATATAGACCCACTCTAACAGCCTAAAGCCGGCCTAATAACTGAAACCCTATTAAAAAGACTTAAAAATATTACAATATCGCTCAAAGCCTTTAACATAGTTTAAACATAAATTAAAAGAAACTAGAAAAGTCCCCTTCATGTCTTTAATACGAGCTTTTGGTAGAGGTCGGAGTGAAACCCCATGAACCGGATCCTATAGATATGCCTTGACAGTTGAATAAAGCCCGCAACCCACTGTTTTCCAAATCCAGCCCAACCTATACCCTGTTTCAATAATTGGAGCCCCATAGTGTAGCCCCAGATCCGAATAACAAGTATCCAGACCCATATCCGATTGGATCCATATAGGAATCCAGGTACCAAACAAAACCCGTGGGTTTCATAATGGATACATTAACCCGATCATAATCTCGATCAAAACCATGATAACCCAAGCCTGTAGAGATAGACGTAGCTAAATCAGGATGGAGACCACCAACCAAGCTGCTGATGGTTTGGGAAATGAGGCGGTTCGTAAACTTCATCAAAATCCGACATCCGCTACCGCCTGTATCTGAGACTTTGTAACTCCGCATTTCCTGCAACAAATTATCCACAATGACATGAATGCTATGGGAACATTGTGACTAATTCCTTCTTGTACCCAAACTTCTTGATTGAATAAAATGCCCCACCTTCTAAAAAAAAGAAAGAGTCATCACAGAAGGTCTTCACTTCATTAGGTCGGCCCAATAAAAAACACGATACCTTTATGTTTGACCTTTTGGGAGAGTGACAACAAAGTTTGGGTTAAACTGAAAAAAATTTAGAGAGAATAAAAAGAGAGAGGATCTTGATAAGAGTTTGGCTTTGGCCTGATCACCCTTTTATCAACACTTTACCTTTTTTTTCTGTTCCAATAGATGCTCTGCCCTTCTATGTGACCATTCTATGAGAAAAGGAAAAAGAAAAGCCCAAAAGCATGCCTCCTGATGATCAATAAGAGTACTGATACCCTCATCTGATCCCCACACCCTTATACTCGCACATCTTTCTCTCCGCATTTGGAATATTAATCTAATTTCCACTATCAAATTCTAAACATATATAAATAACATATAAATAAAAAGGTTTGGTTATTCTGATCAAATTCTATTGCCTACGGCAAGTCCTGCAGAAGTCCCAGTAACCCATAATCCAGAGCCGATCCTGAGTAACAAAGGGCCCTGTGTGAACTGATTATAGGGCCCTTTAAACAGTAAAAAAAAAAAAAAAAAAATCCTCCATTCTTAATAGTCACAAACAAGAATAAATACATACAAAACCCAAAAAACATAGCAAAGATAAAATATAATCGTAACATGATTCATTTTCCATTTCCAAAAATCAAGTTGTATGTTAGATGGGAGATTTGGACAAAAATATTTTGTGTAAGAGTTCGTATATATATAGAGTACATGTGAATTACATATCAGCAGGAATTGGTTGGTTCAGTGGTTGGCTTCTTAGTTATATGTCCAGCAGACTTGCGTTCGAGTAAAGGCTCATATTTAAAGTTTATTTTTATTGGTTATATAGAGTATATTTGGGCTTGGATTTTAAGGAAAAAAAAGGCCTAAATAGTTCGAAAAAAAGGGCCCTAATTAGTGCCACAGAAACAATAGCCAGAGCCGGGCCCTGTGCGTCGCACATTTCGCACGGCCTCAGGACCGGCTCTGCCATAATCCATGTAATGATATACTTTGGCAAGTAAAATGGGGATCTCAACATTGACAGATCCACGCCTCTCTCCGAAGTTTAGGTGGATCGAGAGTCATGGATGATCACGGTGCTGGTCTAATTAAAGAAAAAAACAGTTTAAATTTACATGACAAATGATGACGTTCTAATTATTCATGTTTGGTAATTGGTAAAGTTTTTTTTTTTTTTTAATATAAAAAGTAATTCATTAGATTAATTCAAAACTACATTAAGTTGTTCTTCAACTAGGATATCGAGCCATTGTGGCAGATGATTATCCCATTGAATAGTACTAGCTCGATTTCTTGCATCCTTAGCTATTACATCAGCTATCTTATTGGTGTCTCTTTTAACATGAGAACATTTCCACTCTAAAAAAGAACTTAATAAAAATTTGCAGTCTAGTATTATTGGGTTTGTTGTCCATTTAACTGAACGATAGAGCCATTGATTGCCTTGATCACATTGAGACAGTCTCCCTCCAATTCCAGCCGTTGAAATCCTTCTTCCAATGCCATCTGTATCCCTTCAAGAGCAGCCAATGCCTCTGCCTGCTACTCATTTTCTGCTATTCCTGGGATTGCTTTTGCCCCTTTGCAAATACCTGCAGAATCGAAAGCAATTAGTCCACATCCCATAGTGTTAACACCTTTCAAAAAAGAGGCATCAAAGTTCATTTTGATGAAGTTTCCTGTTGGTAATTTCCAGTGTGCATTCTGTCTCTCAATTCCACATGCATTGTTAACAACCTCAGTTGTATTGTTCACAGAAAGCCAGTCACTTACCTCTTTTAACACTTGGTTCTTAAGCTGTTGTACCTGTACTTGAGCATCTCATAATACACATAACATCTCATTTTCCAAATACACCACAATGAAAACGATGCAAATACAACCATATTAATTCTAGCTTGATCATTAGTGCTAGAATCATCAAACCAACTAGTTAGCCAGTCCTTTAAATTCCTGTTTTCAATAACCTGTAGAAAATTAGAATCAATCCCAGCCCACATTGTCTTGGTAACTCTACATTCCATAAACAGATGTTGAGCCGTCTCAGAATGCTCACAACACAAAGGGCACCTATCTGATACACCAGGCAAGAACCTAGCATATTTTGTTCTCAACTGTAAACAGTTTTGAACACACCTCCAAATGAAGTGTTGTATCTTTGGTGGAAGCTTTGATTTCCACATCTGCTTCCATGGGAAATTTACAGGCACAATAGGATTATGGGTTTCATTTAAGACTCTATAGGCAGATTTTACAGTAAACAAACCATTACTATTTGGTAGCCATCTCAGAACATCCTTCCCTTGCCTAGGAATCCTAATTTTATTAATCTCCCCTACTGTCTCAGGATCAAAAAGAGTCTGCAATAAACTCTGATCCCATCCAGTGCCATCATGCAGCATTAGCTGACTTACCTTTTTCATATTTACTGACATAAAATGAGGGTTTACTAGTTCTTTTTTACCTGGAAACCAGTGATCACCCCAGATTGAGATATCCCTACCATCTCCAACCTCCCAACAAGTATTTTGTCTTACTATACTCATGCCTATACATATACCTTTCCATACCCAAGAACTAGTACTACCTTTCTCACTATGCAATGCTCTACCATCTGCACAGTACTTATGTGTTAGGATCTGAACCCACAAAGAGTCTGGCTCACTTAACATTCTCCAAGCTAGTTTTGTAAGTAAGGCTAAATTCTGTATTGCTGCTTTCTTAATATTCAGACCACCTAGCTCTCTAGGTTGAGTCACTACTTCCCATGCTCTAAGGTTCATTCCTCCTGAATTTCTTTTGCTATTCCAGAAAAAATTTCTTTGGATCTCATCTATTTTCCATGTTAACTCTTTTGTCATAGGGAACACAGCTAGGTGATGGGATGACAGTGAACCTAGTATTGACTGATTTAACACAGTCCTTTGAGGTTGATCCAGATATTTCCCTTTCCAAGTTCCAATTTTATCCTTATACTTATCTAACAAGTGACTAAAGCTTTCCATTTTATTCTTCTGAATGAGTAAAGGGACTCTTAGATATTTATCTTGAAGTCCCATTGTTTTAATGTTTAGAGTGGCAGCTATCTGCTCTCTAACTCTCCTCTCAACACCAGTACTAAAGGCAATCCCTGACTTCTCAAAATTAATTGACTGACCTGAGAACCTGCTGAACTGCTGAATAATTTCATGCAAACTTCTAGCTCCTTTGTTAGATGCCTTAGCAAATATTAAGCAATCATCTGCAAAAAACAAATGACTCACAGGAGGGCAATTAGTACTAGCTTTAATGCCTTGTATAGTTCCAGAATTTTCAGCCTCAAATAAAAACCTAGAGAACACATCCATACATATGATGAATAGATAAGGGGATAGGGGATCCCCTTGTCTCAATCCTCTGATTGGATAGTATACCTCACCTGGACTGCCATTTAAAAGAATAGAAGTTGAAACAGTAGAGACACATTGATAAATCATATTACACCAAGTTTCACTGAAGCCTAACTTCCTAAGCATGTCTATGAGGAAATTCCACTCTATTCTATCAAATGCTTTTGACATATCTAGTTTGATTGCCATAAGTCCTGCTTTTGCTCTGTTCTTTCTCATTGTGTGAATTAACTCATGTGCTATCACTATGTTGTCAGTGATCTATCTATTAGAAAGGAAAGCTGCTTGGTAGGGACTGATAAATTTGTCCATTACCTTCTTAAGCCTACTTGCAATCAACTTAGCTATAATCTTATATGAAACATTCATAAGACTAATGGGCCTGAAATCTGCAACAATTTTAGGTGCACTATTCTTAGGTATAAGAGATATAAAGCTATGATTCATTTGCTTTAATAGAAAACCAGAACTGAAAAAGGCATGTACCATACTTACTGTATTATCACCTACTACCTCCCACATTTGATGATAGAAACCTGGTGGAAATCCATCAGGACCAGGTGTAGTCCATGCTGCATTTGCCACACTATTCCTTTAATCCCCTCAGCTGTCGGGACACTGGTTAACATCTCATTATCCAGATTAGTAATACATGGTGTAACACAATTTAAAAAATCATCAGCATTAGGAGGATGAGTAGTATGACTTACCTTAGTGAAATGATTTCTAAGTTCATCAACTATCATCCCTTTATCAGTTAGCCAAATACCCATACTATTTTGAATACAATCTATTTGTGTTCTTCGTTTCCTAAACTTGACTTTATCATGGAAGTATCTAGTAATTCTTCCATCAAACTTGAGTGTATTCTCTTTGGCCCTTTGCATGTAGAAGTCTTGTTGCACATCATACCAATAGGATAGCCTAGAATTTAATTCCTTAGCTACAACAGATTTAGTTCTGTCACCATTAATGGCAACTAGTTCCTCTTGGATCATCCTGATCTGTGTTTGTATATTGCCAAACACTTTCAGATTCCACTCTTTCAGACTATATTTCACATTTTGTAAGGATTTTGTTAACTTAAAAGCATAGGAACCTGGCTCATTTGTTTCCCAATTAGTAGCAATAATATCCCTGCAGCTAGGATGCATGAACCAACATCTATTGAACCTATATGGCCTTTTAGTGTTATTCATCTCCTTATCAGATACTAACATAATTGGGCAATGGTCACTAGCAAAACCTATAAGATGATAAACTACACTATTAGGAAATCTATTTAGCCACTCAGAATTGGCTAATCCCCTGTCTAGTCTTTGTAGGATTATGCTAGTGTCCTCTCTTTTGTTACACCATGTATATGGGTTTCCTACAAATGGTATGTTATGCAACCCTAGAAAATCAAGTTGATCATTAACTCTATCAAGTTCAGTCTGAGATGGTACATTACCTCCAAGCTTTTCATCCTTGCTAGTTATAAAATTCAAGTCACCAATTACAACCCATTGTCCTTTGAAACGACCTGCAAGTCTAGTTAGGTATCTCCACTGGTTGTCTATACCTTCATTATTCAGAGCTCTATACGTACAGACTAGCAGTGTTTTTTCATCTCTAGCATCAAAATTAACACTGCACACTATGAAATTTGGTAAGTACTCCACAATATCCAAAGTAATACCATCCTTCCACAGTAAAAATAACCCACCTGACAAACCAATTGGATTAGCATAGCAATAATTCGGAAAATTATATTGCTTACAGTATCCTATCATTTTCTTATCCTGATTCTTGTCTCAGCTAAAAATACTATATCTGGGTCATTAGCTCTTACCAAATCCTTCAGGTGGTACCTAGTGTGTTTGTTCCCAAATCCTTGAACATTCCATGCTAACACCTTCATCCTAAACCAGTTTACAAATTTCTCCTTACAGCTGACAAGATAACCTACTGTTCTACTGAACCCTCCACAATCACTTGTTAACCAAAATAAATTGACACTATTTAAGACCAAATTCAATTTGAAATTTTGTGAAAACCAGTTAAAGGCAATTTTAGAAAAGATAGAAACCCACAATTTTGCAATTAAAGAGATTTTTTGAGTTAGAGTTTTTACCAAGTTTGCAGAACCCCTTTGACTCCTTTGATAGATTAATCCACCATCACCCCTTTCTGAGTTAGGACCTTTACTGCTCCCAATTTCTGGCCTCAGCAGTATGTTGCTCGAATCTTTTCCATCATCCATACGAACATCATCATCACCAATCTGCTTCTCAGTATCACCAATTCCAATCACATATGCAGGATTGTTGTGGGTAATGATTTGATTAGGGACATCAGCTTCAATCTGTTTAGTCTTCACCTCGCTCCCGTTTCTCTTGCTTCTTCAATTACTACCATCTCCATCCTCCCCTTCTAATGATTTAGGGATTTCCTTTTCCGACCCTTCTATAATATAGTCTTCCTCAGCTATTTCCCCACCCAGTTGTTCACTATAGGCAGCCATAAACGCTCTCCTTTCCTCAGTGTTAGCTTTCCAGTGTTCAAAATACTCATTTGTCATTGCCTCAACCTTAAGCTCTTGTGCTATCAGAGGGCAAAACTGATCATTATGATCAATGATGAAACATTCCTTGCAAATGTTATAGGGCTGCTTATCATAGTGATACCCAATACAAACTCTCCCTCCTTTTCTATTGATCCATCCACCTCTCTTCAATGGTTCAGTTAATGGAATTTCCACAAAAACTGTTGTAAGTAAATTACCTCTCTGCAGCCTTCTTCTAACAATCATTCTTTTTCCAATATCCTTGCATACCTCAGACACCAGTTTTTCCGTAGGAAGGATGTTGTCCCAGCCTCTCAACTCCACACACCAGATTTGGTGTGTGAACTTATACTTGTCTAGCTCTTTGTCTACATCATATATTTGCAGTGCAAGTAAGTAACCTAGCACAGTCCATGGTGCCTTTCTTAACACCTCAGCTCTTGAGCTTTCATTTTGGAACTTGAAAACATAATAGCTTCCTCTTGTTCTCACTTCTACTTTTTTATGGTGTCTCCATATATAGTTTATTTCTTCCACCACTTGCCCAAAAGTCACATTTGCTGGTGTAAAAAGCTTACCCAACAAACTGATGAACCATTCAGTTGCGGCTTCATCAACAGTTTGTGCAGAAACTATGGAACTTCTCAAGGGTCTGGATGATGAGCCAAGAGTAGCATTCTTCATTCTTGCTGACAATAGTTCAACACGATTATTTGACTCTGCCATGATAGCTTTTCTGATTTTTGATGTATAAGTTAAGCAACTAGGGTTTTTGAGGAGAAGGTTTTTATGGTAGGATTGGATGTGTAGGGTTTTAGGTTTTTTATATGGATCAAGATGTATACCGGGGTAAAAAAATTTCCTAGTATATTGGCGTATAAAATATTTACATGCCATACTTTGTTGAGTTTTAAAGATTGTAGGCAAGATTGTAGGATCTCGATTGACATTTTTTGAATTTGAAATCCTTTTTTCTTCCCTCCATAATTTTTGCCTAAACTTCCGGCTCTCCAGCTTGACTGCATTTTTGAATTTTTGTAGGGTTTTTCCAACGATGATTTCAAGACTTAGCATGATGATGATAATGATCTTCAGAGGAGTACTTATCGATTTAAGAAAACACTGTACTGTGAGTAGATCTTCACCACGAATTGGTGCACTTACAGATAATTGCGAACTTTTCCCCACTGAGACAGGTCTTTAACACGACTGCTACTTAACTCAGACAAGGAATGCTGATGAACATACCACGACTGGTAATCTACTTTTTGGGAATCAACGGGGTCTCCCTGCAAGATTAGTTCTCCATGATAAGAAATCACGTACTTTAAAAGAAATATAATCAGAAATAAGATCTAAAACCTCACTTGGTACGACTACAACAAGTAAGAGTTTAAATCATGAAAACAAAATCATTTTACAAAAAACAAAGGAGTGGACACATCAAGTAACAACAGAGTTAACAAACAAACAAGAAATCATGTAATAATCACAGATAGAATCAAAGAATCATGAAATCATAAGAGTTTTTTCAAAAAAATTCAAAAATAGCCTCTCTGTTTTTTCCGCTCTCTCCGGTTCTGTTTCTATGTGTTTTTCAAGAAATTGGTAAAGTCCAATAAGGAGGTTCATGTAAATGTTGCTGTAAACGGTTTGGACTTCAAACAAACCCTGATTTTGAAACGTGCTTTGAGCCCTCTCAAAATTCTGCCTCCCCTCTCACTATGCTGATTGCCTAAATACCCTTTAATTAATAGTAAATTACCACTAAAACAAACACACTGATTTCTTCTCCCCCCTTCATTCGTTTTTTCCTTCTTCTTTTTTTTTTTTTTTTTTTTCAAAACCAAAACAATCTCCATTCATCAACAAATTTATTGTCAAATCATTGGAACTCGTCGATTTTCGATAAAAAGAGGATATTGGGGCAATTAGAATATAATTTTGTAAACCCATTTCATCCTAGTTGTTGATTATTGTGTTTGTATGATGTATGGTGTTGATTGGAGTGTTGAATCGAGTGATTTTGATGAATTTGAGCATGAGCAGAGCTATATTCGGCTCTAAAAAAAACTCAGAATAGGGGCCGAATGTTCCATTGTTGTTGAGCACGAAGAACAATTCGGCCCCTAACATTTTTAAATTTTTTGGGCCGAATTAGCATTCGGCCAGGGACGGACTTAGCCGAGGGCTAAGCCGGCTGTAGCCCGCCCTAAGATTGCCGGAAAATTTTTATAGGTAGTAGTTTTGTATTAGTTTTTCACACTTAGCCCACACATATTAGCCCAACCATTCTTAGCAGCCCAGTAACTTAGCATATATTATGTTATACAACTAGTTATAAAATATTATCCCAACCATTCTTAGCATATTAGCCCAACCATTCCTAGCAGCCCAGTAACTTAGCAGCTAGTAACTTAGCATATATTAGCCCAACTATACATGTACTTAACTAGTTATAAAATCTCAATGCATACAACTTTTTGTATAAAGTATGTATCTTTTGTACTTAACTAATGAAATGTTAATGAATATAACTTTTTGTTATGAACTTGATGGATTTTCAATGAATTTTATGCTTGCCGGGGAAAAAATTTCCAGCGGCCTACGGCCGTCGGGCGCCTACCGGCGCCTCTACAAAAATATTAGCCCGTCCCAACTAAAATTTCTGGATTCGTCCCTGCATTCGGCTCTCACTTTTATGGGTCGAATTAGCAAAAACTTCTAAATTGTCACAACACTGGGAGTTAGAAGAACGTGTGCAAAAAAAGGATTAAGAATCAAATCTTAGGGAAGGCCTAGCAAAGGGTTTGCTAAAGCCTTAAACAAAATACAGTGACGAGTATTCAGAATCGATCAAAACTATTGTCCGAGTAGTGAAGGGAGTCCTAACCAGTTAAATAATCAAAACATACTAATGAAACGTAATAATGTCTTGTGAAGTTGTATAATAATCTTAAAATTTTACATAGTCAACAACATTCGAGTATACAAATCAGTGAAGTAGCGTTCGGCAACATCCAAGAGACATGAGCAACACAAGTGCATATAGTCTCGAATTCATTAATTGTCATGAATTAAGGACTAACGGTTCACTTTAGCTTATGTTCGTTGTAATTAACGCTAATCTCGAGTTAGCAGTGATGCTAGAGTAGTTATGACCTCACCATACTTATGAGTGTTTAAACTAACATGAACCCAATTATTGATTTACTTCACTTGTTTTTGGCTCACAGATACAACTTTTGGTTTACTTGTTACTCCCTCCGTTACATTTACTCCCTCCGTCCCTTTAAAAAAGGCGGAGTTGTAAATTTTGGTTGTCCCATTAAATTCTCCAATTTCAATATGGTTTTTTCCAAAAATTACCCTTATTTATTAGCATAGTTATTAACACAACTAATTTTATGTTTTTAGTATTGGGAATAGAACAAAGGGTAAAACAGGAAAGTGTATGGATATTTATAAATCAAAAAAGTTTCTTATTCTAAGAGAAACTTACTTCTCCGCCTATTTTAGAGGGACGGAGGGAGTATATAGGCGGACAGACTAATTCTCTTAGATTAAGAAAACTTTTTAATTTTCCATATTTTTTCCTGTTTTATCCTTTGTCTTTTCTTCAACACAACTACCCATGTATCATAAATAGGGGATGTGAGTGGAAAATTTTATCTTGAAACTAGAAATCCGCCTATAATTTGAAACATAGAAAAGTCAAAATTCCGCCTACATAAATGTAACGGAGGGAGTAGAACTCAAATTAACAGCCACATTACTGCTTCAAGTTAACACCGACCTCCAAGTTAGTTTTGCTCAAAGCTGCATTAACCTTTTAATAAGTTTTATCCCTATAAAAGCAAAGCTCGCTCCAAATCCAATACATGAATTTTAGAATCAAAACATTTTCATATTGCTCGCTCCAAGTTAGTTATAGTGCTCTGCACTTTCGAGCACCAGAATGCATAAGCCGTAATGCACAGAACCACTATATCGCTTCTGCAGCTAGACTATATAGTATGCTTTTGTTGCCAAAGAGTAAAACAATATTTTGTAGGAGCTTCTTGCTCCAGTAAAAGCTGCCGTATAAATAAATCATCAGACCAATCGTTCACAGAGAACATTGTTGCTTGAGGAAGACCAACTGACGAAGCCGAAACATCAAAACGATAAAATGCAAATGACCAAGCTAATAAAAACACATGGTTTGCAGTATTCCTGGAATTAGAAATAGTCACCAAACTGAAAAACTTAACTGTCGAATGCATATTCGGCTCACATGGTTAACCCAACGTATGGGCCAAATGTTGAACTATCACTACACGAAAACAGTTTTTTAGCAACGGCGGTGGGCCGTTGCAAAAAATAAAAGCAACGGCGAGTGACCGTTGCCGAGACGCCGTTATTATTAGTGTTGGAATAATTACAGCAACGGATCTGCCGTTGGTATAATTATAATTATAGCAACACAGGCATCTATTGCAATAATTATTGCCACGGATGAGGAATACCATCATACCATGTCGCGTGACAATCTACTGTAACGGTCTACCCGTTACAGTGTGCAGTAACTGATAAATAACTCTCAACTGTAACATTATATCCAACGGTGTTTTTTGTGCAGTAACGGTTTATCCGTTTGCCAGCTGGCAGTTTCTTAATTGTTTTGAAACAGCCAGCAACGTTGCGTCTGCGTAACTGATACCCTAACTGTTAAGTAACGGAATGTACTGATGGATTCTATTTCTAACGGTTCGGTGCTTGCCACCTGTCCTTTTGTCGTAACGGATCCACCAACTTCTGTACCCGTTAAACTACGGTGCGTAACAGATAAATTTTAATGGCTAAGTAAACGTTTGTATTCGTGGAAATCTCGTCTGTAACAGTTTTTTTGATTGACACGTGTTTTTTGCAATTAACAGATTTGTGTAACGTCTGTTATCGTTAGAAGAAACTGTATTATTTAAAAAAAAAAAAAACGCTAGCAAGCGTTAAGCCATGCGTTACAATTGATCCCTTTAAGTGGTCCTGGAATACAGTTCATTTTTGAACCTGGAATACAGTTCATTCCGGAACCTGCAATACAGTTCATTCCTGAACATGCAAATACAATTCATTTTTAAACCTGCAATACTGAATCAAAATCTTGTAATTTTCAATTCATTCCCACTGAAATACATCCATTCATTCATTCAACTAACACAAGCATTTCATTAGACCTCTGAAAATCATACAACCGTTTATACATCCATTCACTACACTCGTTCAGAATCCTAAATTGATAAAACAGACATACATACATTTTTGCCTGTGTTATTACTACTCCTAGATTAGAAGGTTGTGTGTTTCAGCAGTTTTCAGTTTATTCAATGTTCTATAATGATACCTTGGATCAGAAGAAGCTTTTAGGACGCCGAATGGAGTAGTCTGTAGACCTCAATTGTGAGAGTTCTGTGAAACAAGGAAACAAAGCTTTGTGTTGTCTATATATAGTTGACAGAACATCCACTTGAATAACATAATATGACCCACTAACAGAATTGTCTATAATCATATCAATAACATGCAATATTGGGTATAACAAACAGTTTCATCTCAGTTTAGGCTATGCGGTAAGGTTGCTGAATCCCTGGCCTACGCCTACGACATAATTCTCATCTTATATGAAAGAGAAAACAAGCTACAACTAGCTCAAATTTTTGACCCCAGAACTAAACTGATAATGAGCTGTATGGAACTACTGCAAAGCATGTGATTTCACCATAATTCATGTGATTCATGTTACTAACTTGTAGAATAGTAACTTATGCTAACTGCATACATGGACTTACTAGAAAGAACTACTGCAAGCAACTTGTATTATAAGTGATTCTGCTGTCATTATAGGATACGCACTGTTAAGGATAAGATGACTTGACCTGTTCTGTAACTGAGGCACACTAGCAATCATACACAATCATAGCTTAATTAGAGTTTATATCTGAAAATAACTACTAGGGGAAATCACCAAAAAGATTTGCACCGGACGTTCTTCCACTTCTACATCAAATTAAGACAAGTTATCAGCAAATATCATTGATAAATGAAATCAAACATGATATCACAACTAAAGCATTCAAGAGATAATATCAGGTAATGAAACAAACCTGAGATTAAAAAAGGAGACCTGCAGCAACACCGTGGAATAACAAGAATGAAAAAATAATAACAACGATGTCTTTAAAGGTTATCTAATGGTTGGAAGGAATTCATTCCAAAAACATTGCTAGTGGTTGGGAGGAATTCATTCCAACTCTTGGACAACCTTTGCAAGGACAATTTTCTCCCACTTCTGCACATGCCATACCAGCAGAATCAACCCTAGATTACCTCCTCACTGGTATTCTCTAGCTTCAAGTCTGCGCGTTGAATCTTCAAAAGATAAACATAAAGGTAGTAAGTATCAACCTTAGTTAATGTACCATAGAAATGATAACAAATACTGAAAACAGGCATATTGAGTGTTTACTCACTAATGCAAGAAGCATCATCACTGGTCAAAGTATATGAACTTGATCACAATCTGAAAATAACAAAAGAGTAGACATAAGTTAGTAAGCTGAGCACTAAAAGGATCAAAATCAGAAATTTCAATATCAGTAATATACTCCCTCCGTTCCACTTTACATGCTATATTAGGGTTTTTTTTATGTTCCAAAATACTTGCTATAGTTGATATTTTTTCCCACAATTTCCAACTACACCCTTCCATTTTATCTTGGAAATATAAGCTTTCTTTTAAATAAACAAAAATAATTAATGTTTGAAGACTTTTATCAAGGGTATGGATGGAAAAAACACATACCTCTCTCTACTCCTTAATATTTGTGCAAAACCCTATTATAGCAACTAAATTGGAACGGAGGGAGTACATTATATTCTAACTAACTGAGGAGCTGATTTGACAACGGAAAATGCCACTTTCTCTCACTTGTGTGCCTGTCATACCAGCAAAGAAGAGAAGTGTACATGTAGGTCAGTATGAAAGGAACTAGAATGCATAATTATCCAAGAACATGAACGAGTAAGTAACTATGTTACCTAATATTTGATTGTCATTCTTTATAGCAAGCTCAACCATTCTACAAGTTCCTGCAAAAATATAACAAACTAGTCCTCTTCCCTCCTCCTTTACCCGGGCTGGGGACCAGCATCTCAAATGGCGGAGTTAAAAAGGGGTTGACAGGTACACAAAAGCAAATAAATAAACAACATCGAATATTTGATACAAATATATATACACAACATAATAATAATAAGGATGTCCAAACAATTACACTTACACAAGTGTAACTCAAAATATGTCCGTACTTGATACCCAAAAGACCCAACAAAAAAAAGCAGCAGTATATAGAAGTGTTAAAGTTAAGCTGCACAAAAAACCATTGCAAGAAGTGGGAAGTGCTCAAACAAGGATCATCCTGGTTATGGGCCATATAATGAAGCACGGTCCACCTACCAGATCTCCAAAAACATTGTAGTCATCCCCTTGTGGAGCATCGGGAACAGGATAGAGCACATCCATAACTTCCTCAACACAGACAACTCTCTCCACTTTGTGGTTCACGGTAGCCCCATGACAAGACTTCCCGTGCGCTCCACCAAGTACATGACCAGTTGCAACTGCATCCCCTTTCCTGTTGATAAGACGCACCTGATGATCTCCCATAAGAGGTATAACAGCTTCAGCAATAGTATCAGCTACAACAACTGAACATGATTGTCTGATTGGAGAATCAGAAAGATCACAAGGGGCAAAAGTTGTTTGACTGGAGGGAGAAGAAGTATCCTGAACCCTTCCAGTGGCAGCCATAAAACTCATAACATGATGTAAGCATGACCAATACATTAGAATATGATATATACAATAAAAAATATACACAAGACATAAATGAACTAATTATAGGAGATCATGTTTCAAGCTCACCTTTGAAAGAAGCGATAGATCATGATGCATCTGGTTCATTCTAGCATCAGCATCAGTGAGTTTACATTTGCCAGAAGATTTAAGGGCCGCCCCTACTTTCATATGTAAGGCCTGATTCGTGGACATAGTTGAGGAAAAGGAACGACAATAGCTCATTGGCTTGTCAACTCCAAACACTTCTGAAAGTGGATCGTCATCAAAAGACAGCTCCTCTGACTCTCCCTCACCAGCTTCTAACAGGGCCTTTCTCTTTTTCACTGCAGCTTCTACTAGTTTCTGAAATTCAAGGGAATTTTTTTGTGTAAGAGTCTTGTGTACGTGAACATTCAAAATGTATGAGTCTTATATACTCACATATTTCTCATCAAGACCTTTCACCATGTCTCCATTCTTGTGCTTGTGTCCAAGCAACCATTGTTCTCCACGGCATTTGGTAACAGGTCTTTGCTCTTGCTTTGCCTGTATAATCGGTATGAACAGTAACAGGGGTTGTAAAGGTAAAGTACAAGGAGAATTTAAATGTTCTTAGAGAATCATCAAAGTACTTACCACCATGTATGACTTGTTGGCATATGTGAGTCTTCCTAAGCAATGTGTGTACTCTCTATTCTTCTGATTAGCTCCCAACTTTTTATGCTTCCCTGCAACTCCTTTCTTGTGCTCATTGTCGATAAACCGCTCCCAGACATCGGTGTTCATGCCAAATGGACATTGGGAAATCATTTCTTCCTTGGTATTGCATTGGCAAGAATGGAACTCCGTAGTTCCCATTTGTGAGACCTAAACTTCTGTGGAAACATTCCAGAAATGGCCACTCTAGCCAGAGCATCGTCGATGGGGAAACATAAAGTGTCCTGAAAAGAACAAGAAAGTATTTATGTCAGCAACGAAAGACTGCGGTTGGCATCAGCGTAACGCACAAATGGACAAAAAAACACAGTGGTTGTATTATAGATTGAAGGGAGATCTTTACCATCAAAGCAACCCACATATTGGCCCTGCACTTTTGGGGTACAAGCCTCCAGTCTTCATAGTCGACGGGACAGTGTGTTCTTATGATCTTT
>JAJJMA010188607.1:0-23286 GCA_023529015.1 Papaver nudicaule | reverse complement strand
GATTATCTCTGGTCTGTTGGATTCTATCTTGAAGTGTTTTTGAGCTACAAAACACTTGGCAGATAAACGTTAAAAAGAATTCCAATTGAGATTAATCTCTATTACTTGGTTGGCAAGTTTAGGGTTTCCTTAACTTGTGGGACAAGTAATTGATTACTTTATTCCAAAGCAACCTATCTTATTGAGTGCTATAAATAGAGGTGTCTACGGACAAATACCGCAAGCATCAAGCATACGTGAAGGTCCTTAGGGAAGTGATCGTAAACTCTTTTCACTTCGGTGAATGCTTGTTGTGGTATAGTCATCCTCTATAGGTTGCAGCTCCTCTGGGAACTCCCTACGACTATAAAAGACTTCTCTTGAGAGTTGGGAAGCACAGGTAGGAGATTGAGACCTTATTTGGTTGAAATCGGATTAACCTGTAACCTGATCACGTTCTTGTCTATTCCATAGTCCGTCTCTTCTGCTATACGGCTATTCAAGAACTGATGCGTTACACACAGGGTTGAAAGGTAGCAACACACGGCTGCACTCGGTGCTGTAAGACCTAGTTAGCTCCGGTTGTACAAGTTTCTTAACTGATTCTTCGTGTACAAATGAGGTAGAGACAAATTGGGCATAGCTTACTCGGTTTGCTTGTCAACCCTGATTTGTGAAGTAGATTCCGTATGACCTGGATCAATACGAAGGAAGTCAACTTGTGTATGAGAAACTGATAGAGGACAGTTCGATCATACGTCAACAATTAGGTTGCAAAGCCAGTATTGCTGACACAAGCCTTTGACAGCGGTCAAAGCAACTCCTAGGCCTGTAAAGGACGTCAGCTGGGGGAATCAAGTGCGTGACGATCTGTGGGGGATCTAGAGACGTAAGGAGTGCGACAGTAGCCAATTCTCTTGGAGGGCTTGAGTTGGTCTCTGCTACATCCCATACCGAAGTCTTATAGTAGGCTAGAGTTTGTAGTCAGTTTATACTGGGCGGTGTTCAATCTGGACGAGGTCCCGAGGTTTTTCTACAAGGTAGTTTCCTCGTTAAAAAAAACGTTTTGGTGTCTTGTGTGCTTTTCCTTTCCGCAATTATATAAACTCTGACATATAATTAAAAGAAAACACAAGAAGTATGTTATCAATAACCATCGAGTTTACTCCAAAGACTTGTCTTTGTCAAGTTGATCCCTATATCACAACTCCGGTTATCTAGGTTTGGATATTGATTTTTGAGATCGTCCAAACCTAACCATAAGACTCACGAGCCCAAACGAAAAGTTGGTCGTATTTCGGTACCCCTCCTTTTTCAATTGGTATCAGAGCAGGTGAACATATTAAAGACGTAACTGTCTGTGTTTATCTAGGCTTGTGAGTCATGGAACAAAGCGTAAGAGCTTGTAACGTACCACCAAAGTTCGATGACACAAATTACCTATGGTGGAAGACTGCAATGATTTCGTTTTTGCAAGCCCGAGACTTCAAAACTTGGGTTTATGTCATAAAGGAATACACACCACCAACTGTTGAAGTTGACGGTAAAACTGTTCCCAAAGACATAGCGGTTTATACTGATGTGGAAACACTCGTCGCTAAGCAAAACTATGATGGGCTTAATGCTATCATTCATGCAGTCACACCTGATCTTTTCCATCACATAGCTACATGTGAAACCTCTCACGAGGCTTGGAAGAGATTAAGGAACGTATTCGAAGGAAATACAGCAGAGAAAGAAGCTAGACTTCAAAACCTCATGTCGGACTGGGAAAACCTTCAAATGCTTGAGGATGATACCTTTGAGGAATTTAATCACAAATTGTCTGAGATAGTAAATGCCTGTCACACCTATGGTAAAACTATTCCGGAAAGGGACATTGTGAGTAAAATTCTGAGGTCAATACCCTCAAAGTACGAATCCAAAAAGCATGCCATCCAAGAAGTACACGGCTTAACAATAACAAGAAGTGACCTTGTTAGTAAACTTAAATTCTTTGATCATGAGCAAAATAAATCAATTTCTTTAAAAGTCGTTAGCCCTCCCAATACCTCTTCTGACAAAATCAACACTTCCCAGGTTGATATGTGTGATGATCGTTTCGAAAAGGAATTAAGCTCTACTATGTCCTTCATCACACAATCTGTCAGAAATCTCATGATAAAAGAGATAGGTATTGCCTTACAGTTCGTGAACCGTACTAGCCCATCTAAATCTAGTGAATCATGAATAAAGCATTGGGATAACCCTCCTCAACGTTTTAAAAACGGAAAAATGATTTATCCATACATACATCATCTTCCTCTCTGGAAACACTCAATTGTGTTGATGATAATGTTCAATGCTTCAAGTGTCTTGGTTTTGGGCATAAATCCTCTGAATGCCCTACCAAAGATGCAAAAGAGAATCCAGCTTACACTGCAACTCTTGATGATATGCCAGATGATTATTTTTATAAAGAGTGTAAGATATTGCCTATGCTGCACAGAACTCTGATCAGGACACAAGTTCTAAGTCTGATGAAGAAGTGTACCATGAAGATACTATTACGAATAACCTTATCAAGGAATGCTATCTGAAACTTTCAGAAGCTCAGAGGTCCTTGTTCTGCAAAAAGGTTGAATGTGACAGACTTCGTTGTCAAAATGTTACCTTGCAAAAGGAACTTGATACTAATGGTACAACCGATCACAACGAAGAAATTCGTAGTCTCAAGTTGCTAATTTCTGAAGGTCGTGATCGAGAAATACTTCTTCAAGCTAAACTAGATAATCTTAAGAATGGTGATTCATCTAAGAATGATCTAGTTAATGCTTGTGAAAAGATCAAAAGGTTGGAAGAAGAGAACTTGAGTTTGAAAGAAAACTTGAATAAGTTCAACAATAGCTCGGACAAATTAACCTTGATGTTAGGAGCGAGTAAAAAACATCGTGACACACGAGGATTGGGCATAGACGTTCCAAGTATTAACAAAGAAGTGAAATTTGTCAAAGCTAAATTAAGATTCTTCTCAACCGAAGGCTACTACAAATTCCAAAAGTAAAATACCTCTACCACAAGTTAAGGATAAAAAGAGCAAAGCCTTTCAAGCTCGACAATATCTAGGTAACAATGAGCATCCCACTCCTTTTGCTACTAAATGTTGCTTTTATTGTGGTAATAAAGGTCACTTGGAAAGAAGATGCAGATTCCGTAAAAGGAACGAAAAAGCCAACATTTGTAATGATGCAAGTGTGTTGGAGATCAAATCTAGATCGAACAACAAGGCTAATCTTCTTCATGCAGGTTGTGAACGTCCATCCTTTAGGCATAAAAATCAGTATCATGATAAACTGAGTTCTGCCTATAAACGCTCTACAAAGTTCTCTCCTAATCGTCATAGAAAGGAACACTTTGTAAATGCGAAGACTAGATCTGATGTTCCCAATTGGAGATCGACTAACTTGCAAACGAATGGTCAATCCAATTCTCTCTCAAGTAATCTTGCTGAGAAAGATGGGAAGAAAGATCATATTGCTCCTAAGACCATTCAAAAGTGGATACCAAAGAATATTGGTAGAGCAATAAATGTCAAAGGGAATGATCACCCTAGTGAGGCCACCCAAAGAGAATTCATGAAA
Organism: Papaver nudicaule; assembly: GCA_023529015.1. Taxonomy (NCBI): domain Eukaryota; kingdom Viridiplantae; phylum Streptophyta; class Magnoliopsida; order Ranunculales; family Papaveraceae; genus Papaver; species Papaver nudicaule. The sequence goes on along the minus strand of JAJJMA010188607.1, from coordinate 19,687 downwards.
AATATTGTGTCATTTAACCAAAAAATGCTTGGTATGATGCTATCACATCATGAGATGCTTGGGTTACTGATGAAAAACAGGAAAAAGGGTAAGGGAACGAACTCTAAGCTGAAGGCTACTTTTGTTGAAAAACCCAGTGATGTAGGAGATCCTGTTTTAACCACCAAAGGTGAACAAGAAATTGTTCACCCTGACACAACTTGATTGTGTTTGTGCGGCCTCACCATGAAGTGCCCTTGTGCGGCCTCACCATGAAGTGCCCTTTCAATTGATATGGTGAGGTAAAGCACAAGAATAGGGTACATACCCGGTTGGAGATTACATAAAGGTGTGTCATTAACATTGATCAAGTTAATATTCATTTATTCAAAGGTTGTCAAATCCTTGAATATGAATATGTATCCTTCATGTTTCTCTAACTCAACTTGGTTTTAAGAGTTCTTAAATATACAAGTAGCAAACAAAGTCTATGACTTTTGTTTTAAACAAAGGAATACTGGATACATTAAATTGTTGGTCCAAGTTAGGCTTTGTAAGTTGTTCTTTATTTAATAACACCAAATGGGGGAGAGTTCTTAACTTGAACTTGTGCTTAATAACAAATCTTTTTGGGGAGCGTGGTTGTGGAATATAAGGAGAAAGGTGTGTCTATATTTCTCCAAAGATGAATCAACTTAGAGATCATCGTTCTGATTTCCTAGTTATGTCATCTTAAACTTGGTATGTGAGTACTTAGCTTAACCTATTCTCATAGTTTTATGAAACCCTAGTCTCGAACTACTTTGTCATATTTTTGTGACAAATAGGGGGAGAATACATATGGTTCTTGTTCTTGTGGTGCATAACCATAGAGGAGAACATCATGTGCTTACTTGTTGTGCTTTTCTAAAGTATCAAGTAAGGGGAGTAATTAAAGCTGAGAAGAAGCTTCATATCAGGAATGAGTAGAATCACTTTAAAATTTTGATACACAGACTTTAAAGTATGCTCAGATTCTTACTCTTAGCACAAACAACATGTGAGTTAGCATATTAACTCATGCAAAATCTGTAGACAGGTTTTTGTCAAGTGTTGTAGTGTCTGCATACGGATTCATCAACAAGAGTTCAATGAACACATCAAGACTCAAGGGAGAAGTTGAAGAATTCAAGAAATCAAGATACATATGGGCCTTTAGAAAACGGGAGCCCAATGCAAGGCAGTTTTTTTTTTTTAAGTAAACAAAAGTACTATATATGAGAAACTCACGAATCCATTGCTTTGACTCTAATTCAGAACTAAAATTTGCTTCAAAATAAATAAAAAATAAAAAAAACATCTTTTGTAGAAGAAAGTGTACCAGCAACCTCAGATTCACATCCTCACAAGCTAAATTATAGCCTTAAATGGTCCAAAATACAGAACTTTTAATCAATTACCTTATTTCTTCTCTTCCTTCTCTACCACAGCAGCCCTCTTGGCCCTTTTACCGACATGTTTGGCGTTCATCCTCTCTAATCGAAGTTTGGCATAACCCTTCACTGATTTCATCTCGTCAGTAACCTTCACGAGATCAAATGCTGGCCTCTCTCGAACGATGGGCATGAAAGATCATGTGACCTGGGTGGCAGTCGCTAGCTCCTCGGGTGTAGAATCACCAGCCTTGATTTTACCGGCACGTCTTGGGAAGACAACAACCTTAGCCTTGTACGTTTTCAACCTTTGAACGTTAGTTTGGAGACCCTACAACGAACGGCGGCGATGATCAACTGAGATACCAATGCATGGTTGGGGCAAGCTTGTTTGGGATACCAGCTGCCTTGAGCTCTTCAAGAGAGAATCCCCTGCCAGCCCTAACCTTCATGCGGCTATGACTAGAAGACGTGTTGCAAGGCAAAAGAAGGCAGTGAAGATCTTTCCACGACCCACATCTGGTCCACTTCGTCCAGTTAGTTATTCATGGTCAAATCTTGAAATGCAAGGCAGGTTACACTGTCTTGGATATGGGTAGTTGCGCACCCAAACTCAAGCTAGATCAGAGATTTCTCTTGTGTGATAAGGAAAAATAAGTCCACTGGCACATTAGCCTGTGTAGAAATGTGGCATCCAGAGAATACAATTGTTGTGCCAATGTGATTTGTTAGCCGTACTTTTGACAATTTATTCTTTGTAGAAATGTGGCATCATTGTTGTGCCAATGATGTTTATAAAAACATGACACGGATGCTTGTAGCAATTCAACTTGGAATAAGATTTGTTAGGACTTTATAATCAAATTTTCAAGTCTGGTTGAAAAAAATTCTATTCCTTGAGAATCCTTCCAATACGTAATGTTGCTTTCGTAAAATGTAAGTTTTGCCAATTGCATGTTAATGTTGTGACTTGTGAGTCTGAAATTGTGCCTGATTGATAAATTGAAAGGTGTGTAGCCGTTTGAACTAATTATGCGTGGTACAACAGTGATTTAGGGTGCAATTTGGCAGCCAAAATTTTGGCCCTCTGTAGATTTGTAATCCAAAACTTAGAACAGTACTGGTTGAGTTCACATGTTTGGATCTATTACTTGATTCATGCACAATAGTGCTGAGAAAACAGTTCAGTTCAATGGCGTGCTATTGCTGCAAAAGAAATTTTGGCTAAGAAGTAAAGACCTTTTACAGTTTTTTAAAGTGCACCCACGAGTTTTTTGCAAACTGTTCCCATTAAAGTTGCATCACCGCTCTCCAATCTGTTCCCCTGCAAAACAAAATCGAAAATGCTAGAAAACTCGCGACTTACTCGCGTTCCTATGTGCGCATGATGTGGTTCGTTTTGATATCATCCGAATTACACGTCAGATGATAAAGGAAAGAGAAATTCCTTCTTCTCTAACATCAACATGTTGTACCTTGTAAACAGAGAAACAATCAGATATTTTCAGATTGTATTTGGGGATATAATTCAGAGAAAAAGAACCGAAGAAAGTCTTAAACCCATATAGAAATTACAGAGAAATTTTACATTGTTTCCCAATTACTCTTCCCTGATCACAAAATCTAAGGTTTCAGGGGGAAAAAAAAAAAAAAAAAATAAAAAAAAATAAAAAAAAAAAAAAAACAATCTCATTGCAACCAATTCTCTCAAGAACCCATATACAACATCAAAAAGTCAAAAACCATTCAGAAGTTACAGATAAATTAACATTTGGTTCTTGTTCATATAATAAAATGGTTTCTTCATTAATAATATTTTTTTTTAGAGATCCAGAAATCAATGGCGGTTCATTTTCACTATCAACAGAACTATAGTTCAATCATGAATTCTAAGTATTTTCATTCTCTGAACCCCATTATCACCAAACTCAAACTCCATTAACACCTTAATCATTACAATCTATAAGTTCAATTCATATAAACCCAAACATTTAAAAAAAAAAAAAACACAAAATTCTTTGTTAAAATCCCACTTACATAGAGTGAAATTAGCTTATCAAGACTACCCAACAACAAGGAAAGCTAGAGTAGAGAGTGCATACATCCATGTTTTGGTTAATGGAATTAAGCTTTGATATATAAAGAAGAGATGAAGAAAATTGACGAAAAATCTGGTTGTCCTTTTTTTTTTTATGCTTTAGAAACAATACGTATATTTTCTCTCTCTTGTATTTGGACAGGTGTAACAAACAAGACCCTACTAGATTACCGCTAGCGGTGGGGGGCCGACCGGAGAGTACAATATTTGATTTTGGAGGTCAAAAAATTTGTGACTTTCAAATATACAACAAGTCTGTCATTACATATGATGTCATCCTCCCTTCAGAGCATCTCCAATGGTGTTTGGGTTTGGAAAAAAACTGGTGACACCTAGGATTTTAGAAACTCTCCACAAAAAAAACTCTCCAATGGTGTTTGTATATTTTAAATTGGATATGATTTAGCAAATTGAGTTTGGATGAGAGTTTGGGAATTTAGAAACTCTTTTCCAAACCCACGTCATCAATAATCATTATTTTGTTACTATTTTTAATTTATTTTGGTGATCAAATTCTATAACTAAACGACAAGTGTATTGAAATAAATATGTATCTAACTACCATTGGAGATGGTTTTTAAAACTAGAATTTATTTGTATTCAACATTAATAAAATCCTTTTTTTTTAGGTCTCCACATAGAATTCACACCCAAACACCATTGGAGATGCTCTCAGTTAGACGGCCTAGTAACTTGTAACTTGCATTTTGTAAGCCCAGAAACACGCCCATGTTACATCAGGTTGTGGTCGGTTTCCAACCTGACCTAACACCTTTTTGATCTGATAAGATAGAAGCCAGACAATTTCAAGAAACTCCACGTGTTCTATTATCCAAAGTACATGATTATTAACAAGTGTTCAAGGTTACTCTTGTAAATCCACGTATTTATACTGACTAAAATAAAAGTTCAAGTTTTGTTTCATTCTCCCTTCACCCACTTTCCTTCTCCTACATTCAAATTCTTTCGCTACTTCCCTAATTTTCTCACAGAACTTGGACGACCAATACTAAATCATTATGTCCGTTTTTTCCATCCTACAGTTGATGATTCTCGGTGGGATTAGATAGTCTTCGTAAATGATTTAGTAGTCGGTCACGAATGGATTTATGGCTAAAAATGTAAGTGGTATTGAGATTTTAGAAACATTTGTTTCTGTTAGGTTTACTGTTGGTGCTGGAGATCCTGAAGTAGTATGCCAAAATAATCGAGTAGTAAACCAACACTATCTTTTTGATAATCGTTACTTTTTTCTCTCACACACTGAAAAAAAAAATCATCATCTCTAACAAACCCCCAAATTTCATTTCACCTAACCCTAATTACAAAATTGATAAGAGCTAGCAGATTTTTGAAATTGAAATCACCTGCTGCTTCTGTAGATCGATTTGTGTTGTTGAATGAGATGAAAATGATTGTATTTGAGAAAGGGGGTGTGACTCAATTCACTCACTGGGTGGGAATCCGAGTTTAAGAAAATGACTGAATCGGTGGGGGCGCTCAAGGTTGGGTGGAAATAACTTCAATAATAGAATCTGGGCTGATGAATCAGGTACGTTTAAAACCGACCCGTTTCTCCATCTTCTTACCCGATTCTCTGAAGAACTCTGTTTTTCAGAAAACAGAGGAACCGAAAAATATCCGAATCATATGATCGATGTAATGATTATTTTAAAGAATTTTTGAACTGTAACTGTGTTTGTTAGATATTATATGAGTGATGTATGTGATCAAATGTCTTAATTATCACCAATTTTTTTCTGATTTCCTGAAATTGTAGATCAATTTTTTTTTTCTTGTACAAAGTTTGTGACGGACAAATATACTAGATTACCGCATGCGGTGGGGGGGCCGACCGAAGAAAATTCGAGATTGAAATCCGAGATTGCATTAATTCATAAGCACTGCTTTTGTTTAAATTAGATTTCTACCGATAGTAAGATAGTAATTGAAGACTAAAACGACCTGCAATTAACCAGTTTAAATCTTGGCGGGGTAACAACAAGGTTGACGACTTGGCATCCTAACCACATCACAAAAATAAAGATCCAACGGGAGGCTAAGGTTAATGTATACCGTTGCACATAACGTGTAAAATGTCTTTATTTTATAGTATAAACTGTATTTTGGGCCAATTTTAAGAAGACAGTGATATGGTACTGCTCAATATGAAAGAAAAAAAAAAGGGACAAGACGTAGAATGCCCCCAAAATCGACTACAAATGTTGAGTTTTGTCCCGGTTTTTTTAAATTCATTGAATTGCCCAAAATTGTTAAATTTTAAGAAGACAGTGATACAGTAGTGCAAATATTTTCTAGAGTTTAGCTAAATCAATTAGCCGGATGATGTAGTGCCCTAAGATCTAACATTCTAACTTTTTACTGTTTTAATACTTTTGGGAATGACTTGAACATATGGTGCTAGCGCTAGTTTTTTTTTCTTTTTTTTTTTAAGGTAAGAATATCAAGATTGCTAATGGGGGGGACCGAATTTGTCCCCCCCCCCTACCATCCAAGGTATTTTTTTTTGTCTTTTGTGGTGAATAGTGAGGGGGGGACCGACTATATTCTTCAAGACTGCTAATGGGGGGGACCGAATTTGTCCCCCCCTTACCATCTAAGGCATTTTTTTTTGTCTTTTGTGGTGAATAGTGAGGGGGGACCAATTCGGTCCCCCAATTAGCAGTCTTGTAATTTTCTTGATGAAATATAAAGAAGCACAAAAATTAAGCATGTTTTTTTAGGGATAGAATTAAGCATGCTTGGCAAGTGTCGGGACATGAGCATCTGAGGGCATTTTTTATTATTTTGAAAATCAAACAGGTGCCATAGGAATAAAAAACGGAAGTAACAAATTTTGAAAAAGCCTAGCTACCTCATGCTCAAACATAACAGAAACCCTTCACCATCACCGTCCTCACCTACTCAACCTCACAGCACCACCGACTGGTTTACTTCACTATAATCAAAATAATCGTTTACTCTTTTCCCCACACACTGAAAAAACAAATATCATCATTCATCGTCTCTAACAAACCCCTAAATTACATTTCACCTAACCCTAATACCAAAATTGATAAGAAATCGCTAGCAGATCTTTGAAATTGAAATCATGGGTTGAAGCAATTTGTCGTTTTTAAATGAAGGATGTAAAAGAAGAAGAAGAATCAGACAAAGGGTTCAAGTAATTTGTAGTAACAAACTTGATGAAACCCTCAATTTAAAAGATGAATTTGGAAGATTTGTTCTTCACTGCTCACAAGGAGTGTTTGTATGATTGGATCCAACTCGAATTATGCAGAGAGAGTATTTGAGGTGGAGGTGGTGTAACTCAGTTCACCCACTGAGTCCGATTCCGAGTTTTAAGAAATGAAACGGTGGGGGCGGTGAAGGTTGGGTGGAAATAACATTGATGATAAAATCTGGCCGGATGGATCAGGTATAAACCGACCCGTACTCCGTCTTCTTAACCGATTCTCTGAAGAACTCTGTTTTCCAGAAAACAGAGGAACCGAATTATATCCGAATGGTATGATCATTTTAATGGTTATTTCAAAGAATTCCAAACTGTAAATACGTTTATTAGATCATATCTTAACGATGTATGTGATCAATTCAATTAATTACCTCCAATTTCGACTGATTTTCTTGAAATTGTGATTCAATTTTTTTTTCCATGCACAAAGTTTGTGACTGACAAATCATACACTTTATCATCCCATAGAGGACTCCCTTAGGTCGTCCAACAAAAGTCATCCTATAGGGACTCCCTAATGGTCGTCCAATTACTATGCCACGTTCCCGCTCCACCTCAGACTGCGAGGAAGTGGCGTGAAAGGCGCGATGCGGCTATCACGGTTGAAAAGTACAAGCAAAGTCATTTGTTTCTTTATATTCTTCTTTGTCAGCAGCAAATCTAACCAATCAACCGTCAAGATATAAGTAGTTTTCTGTTTCCCTGCGGACCCCACAACAACACATCTTTCGTGTGGTCACCTCGTTAACATCCCAACATTTTTGCATTTGGTCTCGTGAATTTTAATGACCAACTGCCTAACTAACCATCTCTCAGTGTCTATAAATTGCTACCCATGAATCATGAGACCGCACCACCCATTGTACCATTTCGCAAACTTCAATTCCAACCTCCTACATTTGCAGTCCCGATACTACTAGTATTAGCCGTGACGAGAAGACAAAGATGAATGCTAACAAAGTGTCAGGAATGCAACGTCTTTCGCCATCAACGTTGGTGATACTGATAAGTTTTTGTTTTTGTTCTTGTTTGGCTTTCAACTCACACGACTACTCCGATGCCTTGACGAAATCAATTTTGTTCTTCGAAGGACAACGTTCCGGGAAACTACCGTCTAATCAACGTCTTACTTGGAGAGGCGACTCTGCGTTAGCGGACGGGTTTTCTTACCATGTTTGTGTTGCTTTATTTACTTGGATATAAAAAAGTGAACTGTTAAAATTTCAGATTTTGATACCTCTAAATTCACTGCTCTTTCCCCTGGTGATTGCAGGTGGACTTGGTGGGAGGATATTATGATGCAGGAGATAATGTGAAATTTGGATTGCCTATGGCGTTTACGACGACATTATTATCGTGGAGTGTTATCGAATTCGGTAGCTCTATGACTAATAATCAACTGGATAATGCAAGAGCTGCAATTCGTTGGAGTACTGATTATTTACTGAAGGCAGCAACATCTACACCGGATACCTTGTATGTTCAAGTGAGTATCTGCAATATAATTTATTTAATGGTTGGAAGGAACAACCAATACATTATAGTTGTAAAAGTGTCTTAATTTGGTATTGTGGTATAACGACCGCTACCGAAATGGAAGTTCTGAAATATTGTTGTTGTCGATTACAGTAAAAACTTGATAAATGTGGACCCTTTTTAGGTCGAAAAAAAAATTTATTTAGTGAGGTTGTTTATTTACTGATTCATCCGTAAATGAATATTCATCCTTTAGAAAGGATTTTTAATTATTTTCATTTTTGTGATTAATATTTTCACATTAGGAAGCTCTTTTCTTTAGTTTAAATAGGGAAAAATAAAGTGTATCTAGAGGGTAATGGTCAAAATTCAAAAACTTAATTAACATTCTTTTCCCCTACAAAATCGTTTGTATTAAACACTTAGAATATAAAAAAATAATACGTATATATTTCTAATAATATCTTCATTTCCGATCAAAAAATGTCTACATTACAAATTATACTCCTTCTGTCCCAATTTAAATGACCTAATTTCTATTTTCATTTGTCTCAAAAATGTGACCAGCTTCTAATTATATCTGTATTTTTCCAACAAACTCGCAGATATACCCTTAAACAATATCTAGATAAATTGGAAACAAATTCATAAATATATATTCTTTTAATAATATTTATATTCTTTTTTTCTTTTATAGTTATAAAAAATAAAGGCATATATTTTCTCTTTATTATTTCCTACCTAAAAACATAAATTTATTTATTCTCTCTATATTTAATAAGGGTACACTAGGAAATTCATATAGTCTCCTTATTTTTTTGACTTAGTCAAAGCGGTCATTTAAAATGGGACGGAGGGAGTATATCGCTCTAAGATCTTGTATGTAATAGTTTGATTTTAAAAAATGCATATTGTTGTAGTGATTATTCATTCGTGTTTTCACACGCTTTAAGGACTCAAAAATTGTTCATTTATCAAACATTCTTTTATCAAGGTTATATTGTATGTGTTAATTAGTGTTATTGATGATGCAGGTTGGGGATCCTAGTATGGACCATAGGTGTTGGGAAAGGCCTGAAGACATGGACACACCTCGAAATGTATATAAGGTTTCAACGCAAAACCCCGGCTCTGATGTTGCAGCTGAGACAGCAGCTGCATTAGCTGCTGCTTCAATGGTGTTTAAAGAATCTGACCCTTCGTACTCCACCAAATTGCTTCAAACTTCCATGAAAGTAAACTATATCTCCTTGAAGAGTCTTATTTTTTTAGTCTGTTTACATATATAGTTACATACCAAGCAATATCTTCAACATATTTGTTTTTCTTTCGGGAGTTGATAAAAGCTCGTTTGATTTTGATGGTGTTAATTGATGCAGGTATTCGATTTTGCTGATCAACATAGAGGTTCTTACAGTGATTCTCTCAACTCAGTTGTCTGCCCTTTTTATTGTTCTTATTCTGGATTCCAAGTAAGAATACTGAAATTTAGAATATTAGTTCTTCAAAACAAGACATTTTTGTAACTAGTTCCTGATCATGTATGTCGTTTTCAGGATGAATTACTATGGGGAGCATCGTGGATTCATACAGCTTCAGAAAATAGCTCATACTTGTCTTACATCCAAAACAATGGCCACACCCTAGGCGCAGACGACGATGACTATTCATTCAGCTGGGATGATAAACGAGTTGGGACCAAAGTGCTTCTTTCTAAGGTTTTTATTCTTCTCATCAATACTATTATGACACCACACTAGCTACACCACAAACAAACACCAAAATTGCAGACATAATTGCTCGAGCAACGTTACCGATTATAATATATCCTCTAACCAAAGATAAAATCCTAGGTTTATGGGGTTTTTTTTTCTGCACTCCACTTTCGGTCCTTCACTAATCTACCTTGGGTTGTTAATTTTGAAGGGCTTCTTGGATAAGAAGGTCGAAGAATTCCAGTTGTACAAAGCTCATTCTGACAACTATATATGTTCATTGATCCCAGGATCACCCAGTTTCCAAGCTCAATACACTGCTGGTAAGCAAAATCATTTGTCTCTCTTACATTCTTTACCTTGTATTTGATTTTTCATTCGGTTCATTTGAGGTTATTATATTTTTACAGGAGGACTTCTCTATAAAGGAGGTGAAAGCAATTTGCAGTATGTTACAACATCATCTTTCTTGCTTTTAACATATTCAAAGTATCTAAAATCATACGGGGGAGTTGCTTTGTGTGGATCATCAACCATCACACCTAAAGATTTAATCTCATTGGCAAAGAAACAAGTCGATTACATTTTAGGACAAAACCCTGCGAAAATGTCTTACATGGTAGGATTTGGAGAAAGATTTCCGCAACATGTTCATCACAGGGGTTCTTCGCTTCCATCTGTACATTCACACCCTGATAAAATCACGTGCAATGATGGTTTTCATTACCTTTATTCTGGTTCGTCGAATCCAAATGTACTTATGGGTGCTATATTGGGTGGTCCAGATGACCAAGATAACTTTTCGGATGACAGAAATAAATATCAACAATCAGAACCCGCGACTTATATTAATGCACCATTTGTAGGTGCATTAGCTTTTTTTTCGGCAAGACCATAAACCCGCTACTGAAAATTCTAAATATTACTTCCGTGTTTCATGAATTCCTCTTATATTTAATTGTTATCATATATACTTTATTATATGTATGTAATTTGTAGCATTTGAAAAGTGGTCATGAAATCAATCCAAATAAATATTCATGAAGTGCAGATATTTTCTAGGAACTCTCTCTCCATCACCTTATTTAGCGGAATACTTGCTAATGCACTTATAACCAAATTTATACTAAAATTTAGCTCATTTCTTGGAGTTAAGTAAAAGATGAATTGTGGTATTTATATATCTCAAGTCTATGTTTATCTACCTCGAATAGGTATTAAGATACTCCATATATCCTAAATTTGTATCAAGACCATTTTTAATTGCTCCTTGTATATCTTTGAAAAAGAACCTCTCTCCTCTTTCGCACTGCGATAAGAGAAACCCTAAAGAACTTGTTAGAGCATATCTCCGTTGAATCCACTAACGTTGTTTTGTCCAGTTAGTTGTCAAGTTTAGATTTCAAAACACAATTCTTGATTTAGTATACTAAAGTCATTTTGGATACTTGAATTAAATTAGGTAGTTGAGTTACAAGTTTAACCACATAACCATGAAAATTGAAGACTGATAACCGAATAACCCTCAAGATTGAAGATACCATGAAGACTTCATTGTCAAAGTTTAAGACTTAGATATTCATTTTTGAAATCGTCCAATTATGCATGTTCACACTATTTGGTACTTAAGTAACACTATGCATGTGCAACATACAATGTGTAACAAATAATAATTTTCTTGACGTTTTTTCTGATGTTGCAAATAGAATGTCACAAATGCTTCTGTTTGTTGTACTGCAAGTTTTTCCGTTTAGTTTACGAACCAAAAATTTGTTGGTGTATTTGTTGGGTACCCCCGTTTTTTTGAAAGTCATGGCTTTAAAGTTTATGTCAGATTTTGATTTGTCTCCATGTTAGAGCAGGGCTCGATCAACCTCACTAAGTGTTGGTATGTCAAGCTTAGTTGTCAACTTTAGTGATCAAAACTCGACCGATGAACAACACACATTAGGTAAGGTCATCATTGAGTTAGCTTTAGGTTGTGGAAGATTTTGGTAGGATTTAGAATCACTATTTGAAGAGTTGAAGAAGACTGAAGATCAAACGAAGACATCCGGCTTCATCATTCAAGAGGTTAGTGAATCTAAATAACGCGATTCCATTATCTTTTACACTACAAAAGACAAAAATATAACGCATTGCTGAAGCATTACGTTATGACTTGATCACTTGTTTGTGATCAGTATAACTCCGCTTTATCCCTTGCGAAATTGTTGTTGAAGTTATGACGTTCCATATTGCTTAGAGCTTTCTTTTTGTCTCCGTATTATATGAACTTGATTTGGGAACCTTAATTCAGTTTTGGTAATATATGAACTTTAGGATCCGAAACCTTAATATGGTTTCTGCCAAACAGTATATGGATTTCGAAACCTAAAAATGGTTATCTCAGAATATGTATTTTCGAAGTTCAAACTCTATCATTATGATTTGTGCTTCAACGAATTAATGAGTTTGATTTCTCAGTTTGAAGTTTGAATTCGTTCATCTTCAATGTACAACTAAGTTGGATTGAGTCATAGTCAGAAATATGGTTCCATGAGTATATAAACATTTTCAAGTCCGACGTATTGTTATCAACTGCAGCACAACGCGAAAGTTTCAAATGCTAGTAACCATTAGTAACATCTAGTGTTACTCCTCTTTAGTTAATGCTTTCATTAATTTTTCAATATACGGGCAGGCATTTTTTTCTCCCCATATGACAATGCTTACTGTCAAAGACCAAGCACTGAACGAGTCAAGCTATAAATAATTCCCCCCCTTTTTGTCAAAAAGAATTGACAAAGGGTCTCGAAAATATTTGGGTTCGAGATAAATGCTCAAGTTCCGAGAAACTCGATTCAACATATAAGAATGATTGCATTCATAAGGGTCAGTATTTCGACAAGTTACACACAATATATATATACATTAACTATATGAAGTACATCTCTGGGTTCCATGAGTATATAAAGATGGAGTTGAAAAAAATTTCAGTCGATACTATCGCTGAAGCAAGTGTAAAATCCCATGCCATTGAAGGTAGGCTTAAGAAAACTGACTCTAAGGGAAACCCGAAGGTGAAATCTGGAGGTACCAGCGTCAAAGGTGGTGAAAGAAGCAAATACGAAGGGAAGTTCAATGACAAAGAAGGTTTGTCTTGCACACATTGCAAGCAAATAGGGCACGTAGTAGACAAGTGTTGAGAGAAGAATCCCCATCTTAAGCCATGAGGAATACAGAAGAGAGAAGCCAAGAATACCATACTAGTTGCACAAACTCCAAAAGAAGTTCAAGGACTGACAGAACCTAATTCGAAGCTTTCTCTAATGACCGGAGCTACGGAAGGATCTACCAGAGATGACCTTAGAGAACGACTCTTCATTGTGAAGATGCAAGTTAAGACAACATTAGTTGATGATGTTATTGACCCAGGAAGTCAGAAGAATTTACTTTCAAATCTCTGGTACAAAAGTTAGGTTTGAAGACATTCAAGCATCCAACGCCATATCCATTGGGGTGGCTCCAAAAGAAAGGACGGTTATAAGTTACGCAGCAGTGTACATTCAAGTTTGCTCTAGATGAGTCCTACATTGATGAGGTTACATGCGACGTAGTTACTTTGGATGTTTGTCAGGTTGTACTGGGAAGTCCTTACTTACGGGACAGGGATGCTAGTTTATATAGAAGGATGCATAAGTACACCTTTAAGAAAGAAGGTGAGGTTTATGTAATTCGGGCTATAGAGTCTCCCCTTGAAGGAGCTGATTACAGCCACTCAGGCTAAGCGGTTGGTGAATGCTAGTACAAAGTTTATTCTCCTTGTAATCCGTTCTCTGGAAGAGAAGCCGATTAGAGTTTGTTTGTCTACTTTGTCTAAACAACAAGAAGACGACCCTGATAGGTTAAAGATGAAATATGAAGATTTGTTCTCAGAAATCGGCCACCAAATAGGAGTGTGGAATACAAGATCATGTTGATGGGGGGAAGTTCTCTACCTAATGTGGGTCTTTACCGCACGTCTGTGGAAGAATCCGAGGAGATAAAGAGACAAGTCTTAGAACTTCTAGAATTATGAGTTATAGTACCCAGTGCTTCACCATGTGGATCAGCAGTGTTGTTGGTGCCAAAGAAGGATGGAGGCTGGCGTATGTGTATAGATTACCGAGCCTTAAATAAGATCACAGTCAAGAACCGATACCCGTTACCACGGATAGATGACATGATGGATCAATTGGAGAGTGCTTGAGTCTTTATAATGCAAGACTGTCAAGACCAAACAAGGCTTGTTTGAATAGTTGGTGATGCCGTTTGGTTTGTGTAATGCTCCAGCGACGTTTATGCGTTTGATGAATGATTTGTTACGACCCTTTATAGAAGATTTTGTCATTGTTTACTTGGATGATATCCTCGTATATAGCAAAACTTGGGAAGAACATCTCGTTCACGTTGAGAAGGTATTTCAAGTGTTACATTAATGCCAGCTGAAGTTGAACGAAAAGAAATGTGAGTTTGGAAAGGAAGAGTTGGTATATCTCGGTTTCATTATTGGTGGTGGGAAACGTAAGATTGATCCAACGAAGGTTGAGGTGATCACTAATTGGCCAAGACCTAGCACAGTGACCGAAATCAGGAGTTTCTTGGGAGCTTGCACATACTTGCGCAAGTTTATTAGGCATTTTTCTACTAATGTTTGGCCGCTAAATGGTATGACAGGGGCTAAGGTAAAGTTTGATTGGCAACAGACCCACGAAGACGCTTTTCAGTTACTAAAGAAAAAGATTACAGAAGCACCGGTATTATCTTTGCCTAATTTATAGCGTACTTTTGAAGTTGAGTCAGACGCTTCTAACTATGCATTGGGAGGAGTGTTACTACAAGATGGTAAACTAGTGGAGTACCATTCATAATTTTTCTCGGGTGCTATTAAGAACTATCCGCCTTACGACAAGGAATTTTATGCCTTGTATCAATGTATTAAACATTGGAGAATATATCTCTTAGGTAAGGAAGTGTTGGTGCATTCAGATCATAAACCGTTGGAGTATCTACATGCACAAACCAAATTACAACAAACTCGGCACATGAAGTGGATGTCCTACTTGATCATGGCATTCCATAAAGTCATCAAGTACAAGAAGGGAGGTACAAACAAGTTGGCCGATATGTTGTCAAGACCACCAGTTAGTTTATTGGTGGTTATGCGAATTCAGCCAATTGTTCCTCAAGAGTATGCAGAGTCATACACATCCAATAAAGACTTCAAGAAGGTGTTGGAGAAAGTGAAAGGTGGTTTGAAAGGTGAGTATGAACTCCGAGATGGGTTATTATACAATGGTCGGTTAGTGTGCATTCTGAAAGATGGGGATCGATTGCAATGGTATAGAGAAGCACATACATCTCAGGTTGCTGGATACTTTTGGATGAATAAAACGCTGCACAACCTACGACGTTATATCTTTTGGCCAAAGATGCAAGATGGTGTGGCTAAGTTTGTTCGAGGTTGAAAGTTGTGTTGCACATCTAAGCCCTCAAACATGAAACATGGGTTGTATCTACCATTACCGGTACCATCAAGACCCTGGGAGAGTATTTCTATGTGAAAAAGCGGGGATATCGAGATACACCGCCAACTTTTTGTTTTCGTGAACCTAGTTGATTATGGTTGTTTGAACGATGTCACAAATCAATATTCAAACAACAACCTGAGTATAGTTCAGAGAACCGAACCCTAACAAGAACATAGTTTTTATAGATCTCAATAGAGATGGATTCACTCAAAGGTTATGAATCAACAAACTTGCAATTACTTCAATTATATAGATCAGAGACAATATAATGCGGAAGGGAAAAGTAATGCAAGACACCAGAATTTTGTTAACGAGGAAACTGCAAACCTAGCAGAAAAACCCCGGGACCTCGTCCAGATGTGAACACCCTTAGTATGAACGGTATACAGACGCTGGCCTACTCTCAGACTTCGGACTGGACTGTATCGTGACTGAATTCACCCTACAAGCAATTTAGCTACCAATGTGCTCTTACGTCTCTTGGCTCCCGCAGTAGCCTACGTACTTGATTCCCCTAGCTGACGTCCTTTACAGGCCTAGGAGTTTCTCCACTTCCCTTCGTGAAGACTAGCGCTACCCTGCCTCTAACAGGACGCCTAAAAGTATCCAAGTAATCAAACAAGAATACGATTGTGATTTCCTTTAGACTTAAAGTCAAGGTTAATGGAAATCGATATGTAGAATAGGGCTTATTGATCTAGCCTAAACAACTTTACCTGCAAACGCGAACTTAGTATGAAACCTAGTTCGTGAATATGCATTGGGAACTTCTAGGGTTTACGATACAAGATCTACCTTACCAAGTTTCTATCAAATCTTGGTCGTGATAAGATTGAAAAAATTCAATCGACCCAAGATACAGGATGGAATTTTACTTCCGACCTGTGCTTCACGATCCTCAAGTGAAGTCTTTCAATAGTCGTAGTCCAAAAGGACTTCGAGATGACGACCAACCTTTATGCAAGGATACACATATGTGTAGAGGATTGAGATTGTATCTTGCAGAAGGTCATCTATTTATAGTGATCACCAAGGGAGGCTTTGCTTAAAGTTTAAGCAACCCTGAGTAGGGCTCAAGCAAGTTCAGGAACTAAGAAAGTCCATAGCTTGATTACCCATTCTTAATCTTCTATGAACTTTGGACTAAGCCAAAAGTTAAAGAAGACTCAACCTTGTTTGAAGGTTCGCGACTTCTGGTCCAATTCTTGTTTGGACATCGCTTTGCGACTTCTGGTCCAAATACTTAGTTTGAACATCGCTTGGATTAAGTTGTTGAATTCCATGGGCCAAGTAATGACAAGTCCGAGAACTAATCATGCCTAGACCGAAAACTTCAAGATATGGAAGTTGTACGCGTTCATAGAGCAGTCAATAGAGCTCAGGAGAATTCAGTATGTACTTGTTCATGAACGTGCTCATACAGACTTTGCTCGTTATCTGAAATGCCAAAAGCAACGCATGTACGCTTTCATGAACGCGTTCACCGTTGGGGTCATTTCAAGAGACAATTCAACATACTCTACCTATACATATTATCACAAATGTGACAAATGCAAAGGCGAAAATCCTAGAATACCTTCGGATCATATAAACAACATCATAGACTATTGGTATGATAGAAATGGTAAATGCGATACGGAAAGGAAAAACCTTTCTAACCTTCAGCGAGGACGTTATGATTTATCAAGTAGTAGCTTCGGTCTTCATCAGTCTTCGTCTCGATTACCTAAAACTATCCTAGTCCGAGGTTGTAGAGTAAACTTATCAAGGATTGTGTTTTTGTCTCATAAACTTGACGACTGACTTGAGATAACAACATCAGTGGGTTCAACCGAGCAATGCTCTAACAATCTCCCCCTTTGTCAATTTTAGTGACAAAAACCAATCTTACATATGGATTCAAAATAACTTTTGCTAACATGGAGACTCAGAACTTACTAAAAATAGTAGTATCATATGAAAATATCCAAACAAACAACATATCTACTACCAAAACAGACTACTTTTGCACAAAATCATGATGAAACTTTAGTAAACAGCGTGTAAAACTAAGAAAAATCAAGTTCAACACCTCTTCTAGCGCCAAAATGTAACAGTCAAAAAGCCCATTAGTAGATCTTTACTGTTGTTTTAGGTGTAAAACAATAAAGAGAATATGAGGGGTAAAGTGTGAAGTGTGATGATGTAATAAAAGATTATAATGGAATTCGAGAGGTCAAGATCGAACAAGACTCGCCTAAACTAAGAAATGGCCGTTCGAGTATTGCTTCAGTTACAAGAAGAGGATATAGGGTTGGTTTAGGGAGGGAAGCAGAGAAAGATGAGATCAGAGAATTGCTATGATTTTCTGTGATGTTGATGATTGAATTGCTAAAGAAGATTGGATATTCAGTTCTCACTAGATATTAAATGCTGAATGAGAAGAGTTAATCAATTATCGATGAGATTGATTGATTGAACTTGCACTGAATTAAACTCTTTGTTCTTGCTGAACTTGTCTGAGATTCCTTTTCCAAACTGGTCGAGTGACCTATTTATAGCAATAGAATTCCAACTGATCTCGTAAGAAGTGGAAGAAGTGGAAGAGTGGGAGTGTGGAGTAAGTGGGGCAAGTCTTGCGCCTAATATTAGGGAAGAATAAACCGCCCACTTTCTCATCCCCTCTTTTCAGCAACGTTCACACGACTTAGCTTTCTTCCTCGTTAAGTGATTGAGCCGTTGCAATCACACGTGCCGTAGACCGCCAAACCAAAACCCTAAAGAATATCCCCCCATGTAACTTACTTGATTCTCGTAAGATTTGTTAAATATTTGTTAAGTCAAAGATGACTAGGTGCAAGTCGTACCAATTACTGGTAAACTCAGGACTTTGCGATAAGATAGAGATTTAAGCGATAAGCTTGAATATCTCTTTGAGATTTGGTCTAAGGATTGAGCCGGGCAATCGCCATTTAAACCAATGAGATAAATCTAAGGGTTGAGCTAGCAACCGCCATTTAGACTTGATAAGATAAGATAAGTCTAAGGATTGAGCTATGTAATCGCCGTTTAGACCGAGAGGATTTCAGCAACTCTCTGTGGCAATAGTCAAATAAATACGACTTTCGGTTTGCCATAAATATGAGAAATTGGCTTGTGGCATTTAATGCACCAATTCTCTGAATAATGAAGACATATGAATGTCCAAAATAATATAAGTCATAGCCATGAGCCATGATTAAGAATTATAGCACTGATTTATAGAAGCAAGTCCATAATCAGGAAAAAACAGACGAATGATGCTATCACAGCGTAGCCATCATCAAGAATGCATAAGCATTGCCAATATAAGACCTAAAGATAGGCCACAATAATTATAATAATCCATGTTACATGGCATAATAATCTTATTGAGAAGTTAGGCATAGGACGCGAAAGATAAGCCATAACATTTATGTTATTTTCGGATTTCTGAACAGCTTGCATGTTGTCCATTAATAAAATCGCCCAGGCCAGACTATATTAGATAAAATTCTGAATTTTTAGTATGTTATAGGGAACTCACAGAGGAAAATATCTCGTGAAGGAAGCACCCCATAATTCCTCACGTATTGGGCTGTAAAAATCACGCCATGAGGAAATATGTGAGCTGTCAGATTTCCTTGATTAGGAAACTAGAGTATTATGGACTAAATAAAATCCATAATCCTCTAGGACTTGGATCAGTGGGACCCATAAATAGAGGGGAGGCTAGAGAAGAATATATTCTAGCCCCAAGGGGGCAATGATAGCCGTGAGAGAAGAGAAGGCCGCGGCTCTCCATGAGCACAAGCAAGGGACAAACCGTAAGGCCCCCAAGGTTTGGCCACGCCCTGACTTTGGGCCTCCAAGATTTGGCCAAGGCATAGCCATGGAGCTCCAAAATTAGGCCAGAGCAATAGCGTGGGTACCCATAATCAAGCCAAGGAGGTGGCGTGGGCACCCAAGTGCCAAGGCACGCCAAAGACATGGATATCCAAGACTAGGGCAAGGTAGAAACATGGGTATCCAAGGCTAGGGAAGAGATTGGTCGTGGGCCTCCAAGGAGAAGGGGCGTGAGCACAAGGATAAGGAATTGTCGTGGATAAAGATTGGGCATAGGCGGGGGCCATGAGGACAAGGATTAGGCCAAGGTGTGGCCGTGGGGATAAGCGCAGGGCTATAGGCCAAGGAATGATGGC
>JAJJMA010188588.1:0-16186 GCA_023529015.1 Papaver nudicaule | reverse complement strand
GAGGTCCTCGTGGTCGTTTGGTAGTGGGCACGAATGTATCATCAGCTTATGTAGCCTTGATTCAAGGCGCCCACCGCTAACGGGGTGTCTTGTGGGTAGAGGACTGTGCCATATAGCTCGTAGGGCCCTTACAATTTATATGGTCATCATCTCTGTGCCTGCTATTCGAGGTCTTTTTTTTTTTTGGCGTTTTTTGGCCTTGGCGTTACAACCTATTTATTGTTGGCGTTTTTTGGCCTTGGTGTTACAGCCTATTTATGGTTGGCGTTTTTTGGCCTTGGCGTTAAAGCCTTTTTATTTTGCGACGAGGCACTAGGGGAGATGGCGTCATTGCCAGATTATTCGTGGCGTGAAAGCCTTTGCCGTTATGCCTAGCCATGTGGGATTTCTTACCCGCCCTGGCAGGATCTGGAGTTTGATTTCGGAAGAGGTTGCATCAAAGGGTGCGGTTTTTATTTATTCAATCTTTCTACGAGTGTTGATTACATAAAAAGTTGCTTTCTTAGACGAGGTGTTTCATATGCTTCCCCTCCACTGGGGTTTTCAACTTCTGGCCTTCGAGGTTGATCAAGCTATACGTGTCCTTCCCCAGTTGTTTTTCTATGACGAATGACCCTGCCCAGAAAGGTTCTTGTTGAATGTTCCTGCCTTCGCTAGGCTCGCTTAATTGTTCATTCGGAGTCTGGAGGCAGCCTGCTGCTACGAGGAACTGTTCTCTGTTGTCGAGACGTTGGTCCTTTTTGCTGTTGTCCTGCCTAATGCTTGCCATTCCTGCCTTTGTTTCAGCTATGAATTTCTCTATGTTTTCATCTGTTATCCTTAGTTGCTTAGTTTGCCCCGAGCCTTCCTTGCTACCTTCTTTGGCCTGAATGTCTATTTCATTGCAGGCACGAGCTTCGGAAGGGTCGCCTGGTATCTCCGCGATCCCTCGTGGAGTTGGAAACCTGATCCTCTGATGCAAGGTTGAGGCTACTCCCATAATGCCATGCAACCACGGCCTTCCCACGATAGCGTTATAGGGAGAGTCTATGTCAACTACGCAAAATAAAGTTGGCTGCTTTTGTCTGCCAACATGAATTGTTATCATTAGCTCTCCCCGAGGTGTCGATGGTTTTCCATTAAATCCGAATATATTATACGATGAGGGCACCAAAGCCGCTTTCTTTCCCTTCATCTTATCATATGTTTATCCGAAAAGTATATCAACGGAACTCCCAGGGTCCACGAGTATTCTTGGCATCGCTACCTTTCCCATTTGGAGGGTGATGACCAAAGGGTCGTTGTGTGATCTTCCCTCGTTGGGGATGTCTGCTGCAGAAAAGAATACAGGTTGCTTTTGTCATTCTTCTAGATGATTCTTCGTGACTACGCTTAGTATTTCCTTTCCCTCGAAATCCCTCTTATGGATTTGGTCTGTTTGGATCCCCTCGAGGCCCTTTGTGTGAACGATGGAATTACAGGCGCCGAATCTCGGAACGTCTCTGTCGATAGTTATCACATAAGCTTCATGCTTCGGCTCCTCATTCGGCTGTGGCTGATTTGGAGGGGGCTTTGGCAGCTCCAGGAGGTGTTTGAATTGTTCCCTGGCTATGAAGAAATAAATTTGGTCTTGTGCCGTAACGCAATCTTCTGTCATATGCCCGTAAAATTTATGGAACTGACAGTAGTCCCTTGAATTCTTTGTGTGCTTGGTTGATTACCCCTGCTTCTGGGATATCTTATTTCACCGGCGAATTCGGACTGCTCGATAGTCCGAAGAGCATCCTCGATGGGTACGCAAAGCTTTGGAAGTTTTCTATCGTGAAAGGCAGGGAATCCTGGCTTTGTTGTCCCAAATTTTCTGTTTCCCTGTCCTTGCTGGTTGTTGTTTCCTTCAAATTCTCCTTGAGAGTTGTTTCCTCTGCTATCATTGTATTTTCGATTGTCATGGTACTTGCCATCTCCGAATTTGCCTTCGTTTCCATAGCGACCATTATCCTCTTGTCTTCCTCGCTTCGACGGATCCCCCAATTGAGTATTCATTGTTTGACCTCGTTCTTCGAGTGATAAATTGTTTATTGAGTGGACCTGTTTTAGGATGGTTTCCTTCCCCAAGGTTGCTTGTTCTTTGATTTCTTCCAAGGTGATTCGCTCCTTCTGGTATTTTCGGAGATCTTGTAGCGTCTCGAGGTTCTTGGAGAAGAGCATGTCATATAGAGGATGGTTTTTATCAAGAGCGATGAGGAATGCTCGTACTTTGTCCTTTTCTGTAGCTCCGTTCCCCACCTCTACACATTGTTCAGTCCATCTGTTTGTCAGACTCTTGGTGGACTCTCCTGGTCGTACCCGAATGCTGAATAACTTTTCCACCCCTGGCTTGGAGGAGTTGTTGTATAGGAAGTGTAGTATAAAGACTTTGGAAAGCTCTTCGAAAGACGAGATCGAGTTGGCTGTGAGGTTGTCATACCAAGCAAGGGCTTCTCCTTTCAGGCTAGAGGGGAAATATTTACAGAGCACTTCATCTCTATTAGCGTAAGCCAGAAAGACTCGGAGATACATTTTAATATGCACGGTCGGGTCTCCCGAGCCGTCGAAGATTGATGTGAAGGTAGGCATAGTGCAATTTATAGGAATGGCCATCGAGAGAATTTCTGGACTTAGGGGTGATCGATTGACATCATTCATTGCTTGCGTGAGCTTAATCCTTTTGCTTGATTGGATTCTGTTATCGAAAAGTTCTGCTCGGAGTCTCTTGATCTGGTCCAACATTGCTTGTTGTAGGGCCCTAGCTTCGGCGTCCTTCTTCGTTTGGTTATCTTCGCTGAATATATGTATGCTTTCCTTCGGATATACTCCTGGTTCGGTTCTTTTGCTTGATACTGTGATCCCGTGGCCTTTGCTGACGCCCTTGGTCTTGACGTATGTTTTGGATACAGAGTGTTCCTTCGATTGAGATACATTATTTGGGTGAGAGTGTCCTTCGCTGCATCCTTTATAATAGGATGCAGACTTTTCTGCCACCTTTTTATTTGCTTCGGCTAGCTGCTTTTTTAGCTTCTTGATATTTCTGTTTTTCAGGATTAACTTTCTGAATTGTGCAACTCTCGCCGTATTTTCTTCGGTTGGTTGGTGTTCAGGCATGTCGTTGTCAGGGACAACCGCTTCGTCTTCATCTTCATCGCTTTCTCTATTTTCTTCTTGCATTTGTTGTCGAGGTAATTCGTCAGCCTCTGGGAATCCTTCTCCCTCTGGGCCCAAGTCCTCTACATGCACTTCGTCCTCGTTTACTTGTTTTCTGTGTTGGACTGTGCTTGCCGCCACCTCGGGTGATAACCCTTTACTCGTTGAAAATCTGGTGTAATGCTGCCTCGAGGATACGGTCCCCTGCCTCGATGATCCCACTCGCTGCTTCGGAGCCTGGTCAGATTTTGAAGCCATTCTGGTTGTGACCTGTCAGAAGACAAAAAACCCGTGAGGTCCAAGGCGGCTACTGCAGTGTACTATGTCGGCCATGTAGGTCTGTACGTTGCAACGGTTTTTATCGTGCGGGTTTTTAGCGTAGGTCGTATTCGTTCCTTTTAGATATATCCATAACTATATATTTTGTCTTTTAGCCAAAACCATCCTTCCCAGCGGTTTCTTTATGAAAGTTTATTTCCAAATATAGCAGGCACTTTAAACCCTAAAAATAGGCTTACAGTTTTTTTTTTTAATCATTTTCTTATAGCTGACCTTAATTTTAAGGCATATATGATGAAAATCAACTACCATTTTTGAAATGGGTTTCGTCATGCCAAGGTTTGAAACCCTTAGTTGATGACCTTACCATCTGATGATTTGCTCATAAAACCCTTGAACATGCTAAAGCTTTGAAGGATCTTTAGATGTTTAAGGTATTGGAGCGTTTTTAAAGAACAAGCTTTGAAGATCTTTGAAAAAATGAGAAAAAATATATGAAAAATTTGAAGACCCGAAAAATCACAGGCAAACCCTAAGTTGTTTTAATCAGTCCCTGTTTCTAGCGCCAAACTGTATGAGTAGAAAATATGCATAGGTACATGATGTTCTATAGCCCTCAGATCTCACTCACACACACAATCATTTAAACATGATTCAAGGTACATAGACCTCAAGACAATACCGAAGATATGAAAAAAGACATTAATCGGAAGACTAAACGTATGAAGATTTGTATTTCAGTGTTGCAACTACATGGATTATGATCCTAAGGAGCTAGAGGAGATACAGACCTAATCCCTCTCTTGCCTCTTAGGTTACACCCAAAAATTCCAACCCTTACAATGTTCTCCAAGCTCACTTTATATAGGCCGAGCTTGGGTGGTTTACATCTAATAAGACAAGGGACTCAATCGTGGTGGTGTCAGTCCTTGTCGAGTAAGGCAGTTCCTTCGGCGGCACTCCGAAGATGGTTCTGGGACTTCGGTCCTTTGGGGCAGAGTCCGAATCCCTTTCTTCTGATTCTTCTCTCAGTGTCCTCGGTCTCACCTTTCTTTGGTTTGGTCCCGAGGCTTCGTCAATACTTCTTCTGGCGCGATCTTGCTTCTTGGATCTCTGACACGTGTCCCGAGGGGTTTTACCCTCCACAATTACTCAGGGAATTGGCGCATTATATGCCACAAGCCAATTTCTCATATTTATGTCATACAAAAAGTCGTATATACTTGACTATTGCCACAAAGAGTTGCTGAAATCCTCTCAGTATAAATGGCGATTGCATATCTCAATCCTTAGACTATTCTCATTGGTTTAAATGGTGATTGCCCGGCTCAATCCTTAGACCAATCCTAACAGAGGTGCACAAGCTTATCGCTTAAATCTCTATTTTTATGAAAAGTCTTAAGTTTACCAGTAATTGGTACGATTTGCACTGAGTCAGCTTTGACTTAACAAATATTCAACACTTAACGAATCTTACGAGAATCAAGTAAGTTACATGGGGGGATATTCTTTAGATTTTTGGTTTGGCGGTGTACGACATGTGTGATTGCAACGACTCAATCACTCAACAGGAAAGAAAGTTAAATCGTGTGAACGTTGCTGAAAAGAGGGGATGAGAAAGTGGGTTGTTAGTCTTCCCTAATATTAGGCGCCAGACTCTTAACAACTGGTCTCATTTACTCCACACTCTCACTCTTCCATTTCTTCAACTTCTTACGAGATCAGTTGGAATTCTATTGTTATAAATAGGTCACTCGACCAGTTTGGAAACAACAAGTTCAACAGAACAAACAGTAATTCAGTGCAAGTATAATCAATCCATCTCATCGATAATTGATTAACTCTTCTCATTCAGCATTCAATATCTAGTGAGAACTGAGTATCCATTCTTTTAGCAACTTTATTCACAACATCACAGAAATCATAGCAATTCTCTGATCTCATCTTTCTCGGCTTCCCTCCCTTAAACCAACCATATTTCCTCTTCTTGTAACTGAAGCAATACTCGAACAACCATTTCTTGGTTTAGGCGAGTCTTGTTCGATCTTGACCTCTCGAATACCATTACAACTTCATATTACATCATTATACTTCACACACTAGTACAAATCTGGTCTGATGCCACGCCAGATTGGCGTTGGCGTATGGTTTAGGTCACGCGAAACACAAATGCTCGTCGTGTGACAAGAAATCGCGTGATTTTAGACTACCTTTTCCGCAACACGAAATTTCGTGTGGCCTTCGGCTATAATTCGCGTGACAAAGCCGCCATGGTGCTGGAGCTTTTCTGTTGTGTTGTTCGAAGTCATGTTGTTGTTGCTGCCCTTTAGACTCGTCAACTTGATTCTCATGTGGCTGTTGCTGCCCTTTAGACTCGTGAACTTTTTTCTCATGTGTTTGTTGCTGCCCTTTATCCTCGTAAAATTGCTTTTCACGTGGCTTATTACTGAACTTAAGACACGAAAAGTGTTTATTTAGCCACGCGATCGAGTGCAATCTCTGGTGCATCTCTTACCCTTCATATTTGATCTATCACCATCCACGTGTAACCAGGGATACCGTTAGTATTTGATCTAACACCATCCACGTGTAGCCAAGGATACCGTTAATATTTGATCTACCACCATCCACGTGTAGCTGTGGGTACCGTTCATTTCGTTCGAATTTTGAGGATAAATGATGGATTCTCAGCCGTCAAACAGGATGTGTTCCCAGCCGTCCACGTGTTCTACTAGGAACAGTTCAATTGTATTGGTGGGATGGAACCTCAGCTGTTCAATTATTACCATTTTTATCTTATTCGATGGATTTTTGACCGTCAATTTAGATGGATTTCCGACCGTCAATTTAGATGCATTTAAGGCCGTTCAATTTGATGAATTTATGGCCGTTAAGATGCATCTAATGGTCGTTCATTTATATGCCCATTTTTCTGGGTGCCGGCTTGGGTAAGAGACTTGATCTCATAACCCGAACCCGAACGGACCCGTACGGGTCATTTACACAAATGTAAATTAGAACACAATCATATTTATTGCTGTGATGATATGCAAAAATAAAATGTCTTAACTATGTTCTAATAAAGTTTGCTCCAGAAACATGGCAGATCATCTATCTAAAACGTTATTGCCTTTGTTGCTTCTATTTTTTAGATGCTCGGTTCCCCACCTCCAGTTGACAGAGTTGTTGCCTCTTGCCGTTATTACTGGTACACCTCTGGCTACCATCTGGAATTTGATACACCTTACTGGTTCTCTTTGAGATTTTTTTTCTTTGCAGCCGGTAGATTATCAGGTTGTCCTTCATCCACAGCATGTACTGCTGTTGCTTGTAAATTATCGACTTGCTGTTTGGCTTCTAAATGTTGTAACTCATGGTCTTTTGGTAGCACCACTTTTTGTTGTCCTTCATCCGTAACATGTACTTATGTTGCTTGTAAACTATCGACTTGCTGTTTGGCTTTTAAATGTTGTAACTCATGGTCTTTTGGTAGCACCACTTTTGGTTGATCGTCTTCTTTTAGTTCCTCGTAAATAAGCTTGTCAGTACGTTCAACAGGTACTCCGTGCTCTTTGGTATTTCTGTGAGAAGATTGTAAGGGTACCTACAGAAAGAAAGTAGTAATTCATGCAAATCCAACTGGAATTTGTTGGTCATGCGAAGACCACATTATTAAAGAAATATCTTCAAGAATAAAGCAAACAAGCTAAGCAAACCAACCTTAACACCACAAAGCATAGTCTTTGGCCAAGGAATGACAAAACCCTTTGCACTTTCTAATTTTGCAAGATTTCCTGCTAGTACAGGTAAACTGTAGTTTCCATCCAATACTTCTTTGATCAAGACTAAGAAGCAGTCAACCTCTGCACCTGTTGCACTCTCTAACCTGCAGAAATATACTGCCATATGAACATCATAAATAGAAAAATATAAACCAATACGTATTTAATTGATGCCTTTAAGACAACAAATACCAATGCGTATTGAGTTGGCATAATCTGAGATTCCCTTAGTACTCCAACTACTTTGTCTGCCTGCTTTGATGGACCGTATTGAGATATGGTACCCCGAGAACCGTTTCTGGCTAGTTGATCTCCTGCTTCCTTCCTATCTTTTTGCAGCTCAGCTTTTTTTGTAGGTACCTGCAGCAAGAGGGTTATTCTTAGGATTCATGTAGATATTCCTAAGCCTGGCGTGGATTCAGTGGTCATCTGAAGAAGCAGAAAAAAAATTCTCAAACAATGTGACCGGTTAGACAGAATGAAATGTGCACCTTTTTCTTAGTCTCTTCTGGTCGCCCAGATTGAGATTTTGTACCTTGGGAACCATTCTCACATAGGTGATATGCTTTCTGACTCTTTTTGTGCAACACTATCTGAAGCGGTTTTTTTTTAGGTACATGCTGCATTTTCTTTTGGTAATGGTTAGGATTCTTGATACATGTATTACCAAATCCAATGTGGATTCTCTGGTAATGTGAAGAAACATGAAAAATAATTGTACAACTATCTAACTGGCAGACTTGAACTGAAGTCTACACCTTTTTGAAATGCTGCACAGCTATCTCATAATCAAACAGGTTCCACGTATCTCTACTTATTAAGTACTCTAATTCACACTAGCATTTGTCTCATTTTTTTCTCGATACAAACTAGACGAGAAAGATTCATGTAAAGAAATATTCAGAGAACAAAGAAAACATATTGCACTATAACTAACCTCAGGCGATGGTAGAAGTTCGGTGCTTTCTTTGGGCCAAAGAATATATTTTCCGTGAGCATCATCTAGACATTGAATATTCTTCGTTGGAATGACTAAACAATGTTTTCCATTTAATACTTCCAACACCAATATCTTGTGGCATTCAATCAAATGCTCTGATTCGTTCACTTTCCATTTTCCTCCAATAGAGAAAGTTTTACCTCTAGCGAGAACTTCTTCCTTAGAACCCAAAAAAAGTTTGCATTTGATACCCTGCATAGTCTGAGATGCCTTTTGAGTAGCTTTAACTGATTTCTTTGGCTTATCAATGTCTTGTGGAAAATTTGATCGCCGCAGTTTTTGTTGAGTCGCCTGAACAAAATGATTCGACTTTACTTCTGAATACAAGATGGATAAGGCAGATTGATGTAGAAAATTATTCGACGAATAAAGCAAAGAAGCCAAGCAAAGCAACTAACCCCATGAGGTTGATAAAGTACAGTTTTAGTCTTCTGTTTAGATTGTACAGAAGTTGAGGAACTGGAACGATGGGTCACCGTATCTGTACAAGGAGGGTCTTGCCTAGGCACAGCAGACTGTTTCTTAGTTGAAGAAACCTTCAGTGGTGCAGATTCAAGTTTTTTTCTTGAGGATTTTTCAGTCGAATGAATCAAAACCTCAGATGGATGGATCGGTTTGCTAGTTCCATCACCTCCCAGTGAAGACGACGGGAGACTTGAAGTTTTAGTAGCTTGAACTACATCTTTTGGCTTCTCAATGTGCTGCAGAAAATCATATTCAAACAGGTAACCACATGTCTGGATTTATTAACTTCACACTAGCATTCTTGATTTAAAGAGTTGCCACCACATATTGGGATTTTATCTGACTACTGTGGGTTTGTTTCAACATATCAATGTCTAATATAGTTTTGAATACAAGCTGGATAAGGCAGATTAATGTAGCAAATTATTCGATGAATAAGCAAAGAAGCCAAGCAAAGCAACTAACCGCAGGAGGTTGAAGAAGTACCATTTCAGCTTTGGGCCAAGGGATAAAAGTGCCACAAGCTTGCTTTAACGTTTTAATCTCATCGCCGGGTATTGGTAATACGAGATTTTCATTCAGAACTTCAGTAACCTGGACTCTGTAGCACGCGATCCTGACAGGAATTCCATACACAGTCACTTCTTTTTCTTCGGTCAAAAAAGTAGTACCTCTAGCAATAACGTTTTCCCTTTTGCCAGTCCAAAGTTCACATCTTACGCCCTGCATAAATACATGGCATACGAAAATCATAAAGAGAAACACAAAAACAGTAAAGATTTAAACGCCTGTAATAAGATAATATGTATTACTTTTCCGAACCGGACTTCATTAGTTGCTGATCTGTGAGATTCCCGAGAAGATGGAAGAGTCAAAGACTTCTGTTTAGATAGTATAGAAGTTGGGGTACTGGAATGATGGGTCACCGTATTTGTACAAGGAGGTTCCTTCTTAGGCTCAGCAGACTGTTTCTTAGTGGAAGAAACCTTCAGTGGTGCAAATTCAAGTTGCTTTCTTGAGGATTTTTCAGTCGAATGAATCAAAACCTCGGATTGATGGATCTGTTTGCCAGGTCCATCACCTCCCAGTGAAGACGACGGGAGACTTGAAGTTTGAGTAGCTTGAACTGCTTCTTTTGGCTTCTCAATGTGCTGCAGAAAATTTGGTTGCGGCAGTATTTGTTGAGTCGCCTGAAGTAGTAGAGAAATAGTGAGGATTCATGTATCGAACGTGATTACGCTGGTCTTATGAAGACACAGATAAAATAGAACAATGGAGAAGAATGTAGGGAAGTAGCCTTTTTTTACATTGGTTGAAACTGCGCATTGCAGATCTAAATCATAATCAAACAAGTAACCACGTATCTGGATTTATTAACTTCACACTAGCATTCGTCAATTAAAGAGTTTCCAACACATATTGGGATCTTATCTAACTACTGTGGGTTTTGTTTTAACATATCAATGTCTAATCTAGTTCTGAATACAAGCTGGATAAGGCAGATTGGTGTAGCAAATTATTCGATGAATAAGCAAAGAAGCCAAGCAAAGCAACTAATCTCAGGAGGTTGAAGAAGTATGATTTCAACTTTGGGCCAAGGGATAAAAGTGCCACAAGCTTGCTTTAACGTTTTAATCTCATCGCCGGGTATTGGTAGTACGAGATTTTCATTCAGTACTTCAGTAACCTGGACTCTGTAGCAAGTGATCTTGGCAGTGTATCCATGCACAATAACTTCTTTACTTTCTTCTGACACAAAAGCAGTACCTCTAGCAACAACGTTTTCCCTTGTGTCAGACCAAAGTTCACATCCTACACTCTGCATGAATACATAGCATATGAACATCATAAAGCGAAAACACATGAACAATACATAATGAAATGCCTGAAATAAGATAAATATATTACTTTTCCTAACGGTCCTTCATTAGTTGCTAAATTGTGAGATTCCTGAGTAGATGAAGCAGTTGCAGACTTTGGTGTAGATAGTAAAGAAGTTGGGGAACTGGAACGACGGGTCACTGAATCTGCACCAGGAGGGTCCTTCTTATGTCGATCAGTCCTTTTCCAGCTTGAAGCAGACTCCAGTGGTGCAGATTCGGTTGTTTTCTTGAGGATTTTTCGGTTGAATGCATCGCATCCGCATATGGATGGATCTGTTTGATAGGTCCATCACCTCCCAAAGACGACGGGAGGCTTGTCAAATTTTCTTGAAGCGTGAAGTTGAACATTGTCATCAAAAATTAGATATTGCGCGCCAAATCATTGACCTATACAGTAAATATAATATCATAAGCGCACCATCTAGTGGAGCAGTTAACTTACTTTTGAGCCATAATTTCTGATCAATTAAGAAGCAATGGCTGGTACTGGTATTCCTTGAGTAGAGAGGGTCGATGCTAAAGTCTTTATCGACATGGTCAACTCCGTTATTAGTGCATCCTTAGATTCCACCTTTTTCCTCAACGAATTGTTGGCATTGTAGTAAAGCTACCATAGCATTTAACGGAAAGTTAATAACAGATATACAATATAAATGATAAATAAATATAGCGATAGCCTTATAGATATGAATATAATTAGCTGCATACCTGTAATTTAGCCATCATGGCCTCTTTATTATAATCCTTATGTTGTTTTCTTAGCCTTGACATTCCCTTGGGTTTTCTGCTTTTCACAGATTTTTCTGGTTTCTCTGGTAGAATCTGTGTTTCTTCTGCTACACTATCAGTTGGTTCAGATACTAACTCACCATCAATCACATTCAATTCATCTTCTTGGATCTCGGTATCTGTAAATAGCAGAAACAACTTATGAAACATGTTTTATGGAAAATTAAAAACAAACGAGAACAATATTACAAGCATTACCATTCAAATCATATGCTCCATAATCATCAAAAGTGTACGAGTAGAAAATCTGCATAGGTTCTCAAGGTACCACATCCATCAGATCTACTCATACATACAGTTACTTAAACAAGATTCAGTGGTGCGATGACCAAAAGAACAATACCGAAGATACACAGAAGATGATAATCAAAGACTAAATGCATAAAGATGTATATTAATTTCAGTGTTGTTACTACATGGATCGTAACCCTAAGGAGCCAGAGGAGATACAGACCTAATCCCACTCTTGCCGCTTAGATTTTTACCCAAAAGAATCCAACCCTTACAATGTTCTCCAAGCTCGCCTTATATAGGCCGAGCTTGGGTGGTTTACAGCTAATAAGACAAGAGACTCAATCGTGGTGGTGTCAGTCCTTGTCGAGTAAGGCGGTTCCTTCGGTGGTGCTCCGAAGATGGTTCTGGGGCTTTGGTATCATGGCGTCGTCTGAATCCCGTTCTTACGAGTCTTCACTCGTCGTGCTTGGCTTCGTTCCTCTTCACTTGAATCCGAGGCTTCGCTGCTGATTCCTTCAGAGTGGTTTTGCTTCTCGGATTTACAACACGTGTCCCGAGGGGTTTTTACCCTCCACAGTTTGCCTATTTCCTCTCCTTGTATCGAAGATGCGAGGAGAGGAAATTTCTCTTTTGGCCACCTCCTTCTTATCAAGTATCTCCACTACTTGCCAGGTGTGTGTTTTTCGACACGTTCTTTCTAAGCTCGAGGATTTCGCGGCTTTTCACCTTCTGACTGGTAGTGCGGTTTCTCTTTCACTATTTAAGTTTCGGTTCTCCCTCTAAAAATACCTTAGTCCTTTTGTATTCACCTTTCTTGGCGCCGGCGTTTTCTTTCCGTGGAGCCTCTTCGATTTGCAACTTTGTATCAGGTATTTTATCCGCCCTTTTCTTCATGACCCATTGTTTTAATCCTCCTTTTCTTTCATAAAGTTGATTTCTTTGGGATATTCCCTTCCTCCCTTTCTCTGTTTTCAAGTTGCCTCTGCTATTTCCGTCTTCCGGCGATATTACCCTTTCCTTTTTGTGTCTTCTTTTTCTATGGTTGAGGCCCTTTCTTTAAGGATAAATGGTATGGATTTTGATGGAAAGGGCTTTCAAATCGAGTCTGTTGATTCTCCCATATTGACTCCAGAACTGGTCGAAGAGTATCAATGCAGCGAGGACCAACTTTTGGTGACATTTCATCAAATGTCTGCAGGGTTGCTTCTTCCCCTTTACAAGTCTTCGAATCCTTTATTCCTTGAAATCCTTTGTTCTCTTCCTAAGCCTCGAGGAGTGATGCAACTCACTTGCAGCTCTATTTTCCTTATTAATCAGTGGGTTCTTAATTCTGAGAACAATTCCCCTGCCGGATCCACAGCAAAGTTCTATTTTACTGCCAAGAATTTCTTTAGGCACTACGAGCCCTTTTTAACCCTAGACAACAAGTTAGCTCCTTGGGGGGTTAGCTTTCGAACTGTGGAAGGCAGCGAGAATATCCTCCCTGAATCCTTGAAATATTCAATGGACGATGACTGGCATTCGGAACCTATACTCCTCAAAGGTCCCATACTCCGAGGCTGGAAGGACTCTGGCCGATTCTTCGTTCGGACCGAGTTTGATGCAGGTCATGAGTTTCAGACTCATCACTTGTTCTCCATTCATTTTTCTGACGAGGATAAAGGGTTATCTCGTTCATTTTTGGGAAAGGGCAAGGGTGTTATCGTGGAGCCCTTGGGCAGCCTAAAGCGTCCTCGGCCTGATGAGGAGACTATGCAGCAGGTAACAAATACTTTCTTTTCGTTCTTTCCTGAAGTATTCATACTTGCCTCTGTTTGTTTCCTGAGAAAAATGAATCCTTATCTGCAGGGACAGCCTTTAGGTGCCCTAAACCTTAGTCGTGGTCTGATGAACTTTGATTACGGGGGAAATTCCGAAGTTTCGCGGCCGCTGAAAAAATCTGTTTTGCAAACAATTCTTAGAGGAGTTCAAATTGGACGTCACCGAGCTGCTACAAGGCCTCCGAAGGAAACTACGAGTGCTGGTAAGGAAATATCAGCACCGAAGGCAACTGAAATGGTTATCAAGGAGGTGGGTGCCGCGAGCCCTCGGATTACCTTGCCTACTGCCACCATTGGTGCCACTGCCTCGGCTATAGTAGTCCCTACAGCTGCGGAGACTAGTGCTGCTTCGGATGTCGCTCTTTCAAATTCTTCTACACCGAGAGCTGCCCTTGGTGCCTCTGCCTCAGCGATGGTAATTTCTATGAATGCTATTGGTGAGCCTTCTACTCTTGCATCAGAGAAAATTGTTACTCTAGTGGACCTCCTTGTTCCTCGAGAGGATGGCTCATATGCTAAGATGGATTCTTCTAAAGAACTCGTTGCCAGTTTTCCACAAAGTTCGAGGTTTCCGCCTGCTCCGAGTTACGCTAGTAGATATAGGCAATCGTATACTGCCGAGAGGTTTAAAGAGGTCTTGTTTGAAAATCATAACCCTAGTGAGTTT
Organism: Papaver nudicaule; assembly: GCA_023529015.1. Classification (NCBI taxonomy): domain Eukaryota; kingdom Viridiplantae; phylum Streptophyta; class Magnoliopsida; order Ranunculales; family Papaveraceae; genus Papaver; species Papaver nudicaule. Next base: position 2,108 of record JAJJMA010188588.1, on the reverse strand, counting down.
ACTGTCGAGGTTTCAACTCGTTTTGAAGCCCATGCCTCGAATCCCGTAGAGCGGCCTTTAGATCCGGATTTCTGCAAGAAGCTGGGTGATCTCTTCGGAGGTGACTGTCCCAGGGCCGAATACAATCTTCGTCATCCTCCGTTATCCTATGAAGAGAGTTTGTCGATTCTTCAGGCGGTGAGTTTTGCTTTTATTGCCCGTGCAGATGCCGCCGAAGTGTTTTGGTAATCTGTTTACTTATAGTCTCTGCTGCTTTTTGCTAGGGCGACTACCATGCCTCTGGTCTCTTGGCTCATAACTTTGATCAAGCTGGCGAGGACGAGTATCATGAGCGAGAGTTTCATCGGATGCAAGAGGAACTGGCTCAGGAGAAAGTTCGTAGTGCTATTGCGAAAAAACAATCGATATGTAAGCCCCTTTATTCTTTTGTTGTTTTGGGTACATCCGTTTTTTGCAGCGTTGCTAAGAACAGGTTTGCTGCTTGCTTTTGAAAAGGCGAGCTGGAAGAGCTCGAGAGGAAACTTCAAGAGGCCAGATTGGCTATTGATCGACTTCGAGAGGGTCGACAATCGTCTCAGATTGCCTCAAGTAGCGAGGGCTACCGGAGTGATAGTGATAGGTTGTTGGAAGAAAGGGACAGAGCTTTAGAAGATGTGAATTATTACAGAGCGAGAAGACAAGAAGCCGAAAGTCTTTTCGTAGAAGACAGAAAAAGAGGGGATCAAGCCGAGCGCCTTCTCGAGGAGATTAGTAATAAAAATACGATGTTGTCCCGAGAGAATCATTTTTTCCAACTAGATGTGGATCGACTGATACAAGAGCGAGACGCAGCTCGCTCGGAGAGGTCGGTCAGTGCCTCTGGTAGGGTTCTGATTGAAAGGTTAGAGGGGAACATCAGAAGTTTGAAGGTTCAGCTGTCTACACTGAAGAATGTCAATAATGACTTAGTTACTAAAAATGATCTTCTAGAAAGGAGTTGTAATGATATATGCCGGGAACTTGCTTTGGCAAATACGTCGAAGGACCATTCTGCTCGTCTTATTGATGAGTACCGAATAGAATTAGCTAGAAACGGGGTCATTTCTTCCGAAGATGTTAGGAAGAATGCCTCGGTGCCTCGTTTCACTAATCAGCACGAGGTTGCCGAATATGTGATTTTTAAAGAGTGTAGGGGGCTAAACCCACTTTTCCTGTTTTCCTGTTCCTTTCACACCCCTGAGCGAGTTTTATTGTCCTACCATTCTCATGTTTTGTTTTGTGTTTTTAGGCATCGAAGCCAATTTGAAGAAGCAGGTTGCTGACGCCGAGGCGGCAAGGGATGATGCCTCAAGTCAGCTGGTGAGTGAATCCGAACGGAAGTTGGAGGCTGAAAGCAAGGTTAAGCAATTGACCCAAGAGCTATCCGAAGAACGCCAGCGTCGTTCTGCTGATTCGGTCAGGCTTTCTCAAGAACTTGAGCTTGAACGCCCATATCGCTCTGAAGAAGCGGCCAATTATGTTGAACTGTTATCCAAGGAACGGGGATTTCGCCTTGAATGTCAGGCCAACGTGAGGGGTATGGTGACCGGTTTTGCCCTTGTGCACCATGAGTTAAGACATGGTCAAGCTGTAGAAGAACTTATTTCCCGATCTGCTTTAACTACTGCCTTTGCTATTAGCATGGCCTGCCGAAAGCATGGTCGTTCCCTTTTCAGAACCATTGGTATTGAACCTCCTACTTACGGCGTTATTGGTGCACGCGACTCGGATGCTGTTGTTTTTACCTGGAAAAACAATGTACCGTCTCTGGGTACTTTCGTAGTGCTCGGAGATCAAAGTCGAACAAGACAAGCCTAAACCACGGATGGCCGTTCCCGTCTTGCTTCGGTCACAGAGAGGATAGAGGTTGGTCTAGAGAGGGAAACAACGAAGAAACTTGAGATCAGGTTAAGGATGTGTTTTGGGTGTAAGAGTTCAAGATCTCCGTCGTGAAGTCGATTGGAAATCTCCAAGGCTAGAAACGTGTTTCGATTCTCAGGTGTTTTCTCTGAGGCTCTGGATTGTGTGTTCTAGGTGTTCTGAACGTTTCTGAAGTTCTTAATGTTCTGCCTTGGAAAATAGAGGAAGCC
>JAJJMA010188585.1:0-10898 GCA_023529015.1 Papaver nudicaule | reverse complement strand
ACAACCTCCAGACTCCGAATGAGCAATCAGGCGAGTCCAGCAAAAGCAACAGCGTCCAGCAGGAACCTTTCTGGGTCGGTCCATTTGTCATTGAGAAACAGCTCGCTAATGATACTTACAGTTTGATTAGTCTTGAAGGACAAAGATTGAAAACCCCAGTGGAGGGGAGGCACTTGAAACACTTGGCTTAAGAAAATAACTTCATTTGTAAGCGACATCCGAAGAGATTAAATAAATGAAAATAGCACTCATTGATGCAGCTCACACCGAAGTCAAACTCCAAATACTGCCAATACCATCGCAAAGGCTGTAACGCCAAAGGCATAAAACGCCAAACAGGCTGTAACGCCAAAGGCATAAAACGCCAAACAGGCTGTAACGCCAAAGGCATAAAACGCCAAACAGGCTGTAACGCCAAAGGCATAAAACGCCAAACAATAAAAAAGTCCTCGAATAGCAGGCACAGAGCCGATGACCATATAAATCGTAAGGGCCCTACGAGTTATATGGCACGGTCCTCTACCCACAAGACACCCCGATAGCGGTGGGCACTTTGAATCAAGGCTACATAAGCCGACGATACATTCGTACTCACTACCAAACGGCCACGAGGAATGAATACCCTCGGGCGCCGAGGGGACGATAAATGGGATTAACATCTACCTATAGAGGAAGATGGAACCCCGAGGCAGGTGACTTGCTTACATTCACGAGTGAGTTACTCGGCCAAGGGACCTCCTCAAAACAACAAACAGTCCCGAGGAGGGGCATAATATTTAAACAAAACAAATTCTTTATATATATGTGTGCAAAATACAGGACATGAAGTGTGCTAGCAAAAAACGCACGTATAAAGCAAAATGGCGCACACACAACTACAAAGGAAAACCACAAATACACAAGCTAACGGCGTGAATTATCCTTTGAACAATCGGCATCATCACGGGGACCGTCCTCGGAACAATGAACGGATTCGCTTGGACCACCATGGGTACCCTCGGTGGCATTATTAAGATTCCCTGAATCACCACCTCGAGCAGCATCATCGCCATCACCACCATTGGCTATCCTTAAAAAATTCTCCAGTAGACCCCTCCTTCGAAGCTCATTTCTAGCCAAAGCCACATAAACTTCCTGAGGAAGCAGATACTCATCAATAGGAGATGCAACGTCCGAGTCATGCGCACCAATGGCACCATAAGTAGGAGGTTCAACACCAATGGTTCTAAAAAGAAAACGACCATGCTTTCGGCAGGCCCTGCTTGTAGCAAAGGCATTGGCAATAGTAGACTGAGAAAGAAGTTCTTCTACGGCCTGACCATGTCTCAACTCATGACGCACGAGGCCAAAACCGACCACCAGGTCCCTCACACGTGCCTGATGTTTAAGACGAAGTTCCTTCTCCTCGGATAATAGTCTAGCGTGATTTGTCATTTCTTCGGTACGACGCCTGCGTTCCAGCTCAAGCTCTCGAGCAAATCTAACAGACTCAGCAGAGCGGTGCTGGCGTTCTTCGGATAATTCTCTAGTCAAACGCTTAACCTTCCTCTCGGCTTCCAACTTCAGCTCGGATTCAGTCACCAGCTGACTCGTGGCTTCGTTCCTCGCTACCTCGGCGTCGATAACCTGCTTCTTCAAATTAGCTTCGATGCCTAAAAGCGAAAACAACAAACATAAGAATAACAACACAACGATTTAGCTAGGGCCACGAAGTAAGCAGAAAAGCAACTTTGGGTTAGCTCCCTACTCTCTTTGAAAACCATATATTCAGCAACCTGGTGCTGATTAGTAAAGCGAGGCACCAAGGCATTCTTTCGGATATCCTCAGAAGTAATGACCCCACTTTTGGCTAATTCTATTCGATATTCATTAACAAGGGCAGCAGTCTGAACGTTCGTCCTGTTTGCCGAAGCAAGCTCTCGGCATTTATCGATACAACTCCTATTGAGAACATCATTCGCAGCAACTAGCTCCTTATTCACATTCTGCAGCGTAGACAGTTTCACCTTCAACTCTCGGACCCTCTCCTCTAACCTATCAATTAAAACCCTGCCCGAGGCACTGACCGACCTCTCCAAACGAGCTGCATCTCGCTCTTGTTGCAACCGAGTCACATCCATTTGGAAAAAATGATTTTCTCGGGACAGCAACACGTTTCTATTTGTCATTTCCTCAAGAAGGCGCTCGGCTTGATCCCCCCTCTTTCTCTCATTTACATAAGTCCTTTCGGCCTCCTGCCTTTTTAGCCTATAATAATTTACATCTTCCAAAGCTTTATCCCTCTCTTCCAATAGCATTACGCGGTCATCAAGATAGCCTTCGTTACTTGAAGCAACTTGAGGCGATGGTCGGGTATTTCGAAGCAGATCAATAGTCAATTGGCTCTCTTGAAGTTTTTTCTCTAACTTCTCCAGCTCGCCTTTTCAAAAGAAAGTAGCAAACCTGTTTTAGGCGAGGCTGCAGAAAACAGACGCTCCCACAAAGTAAATGAGGAAATAAGGGACTTACATATAGATTGTCTCTTCGCTTCAGCGCTGCGAACTTTCTCTTGAGCAAGCTCCTCCTGCATCCGATAAAACTCTCGTGCATAATACTCGTTTTCACCAGCTTGATCAAAGTTGGAAGCTAGAAGGCTAGTGGCATGATAGTCGCCCTAGCAAAAGATGGCAAAAATAGATTAACAAAACGCTTCAGCAGCATCAGCATGGACAACAACAAACGCAACTCACCGCCTGAACCAGGGCCAAATTCTCCTCGTAGGACAAGGGAGGATGGCGACAATCATACTTGGCTCGAGGACAATCACCTCCAAAGAGATCGCCAAGCTTTTTGCAGAAGTCTCGATCTAAAGGCTGCCCTAAGGGATCCGAGGCGTGAGCTTCAAAGCGAGTTGAAACCTCGGTAGTAAATTCGCCAGGACAATAATTTTCATACAAAACATCTTTAAACCTTTCGGCAGTATAAGATTGCCTATATCTGCAAGCATAACTAGGAGGAGGTGGAAACATCGAACTCTGTGGAAAACTGGAGACAAGCTGTTTGGAGGAATCCATCTTAACATACGAACCATCCTCCTGGGGACAAAGAAGATCCACTGGTGTAATAATCTCGTCTGAGTAGAGAATCGAGGGCTCACCAAAAATATTCGTGGAGGTTGCTATCGCCGAGGTAGAGGCATTTAACGTAACCTTCGGCGCAGAAGAAGTTGAAAGAGTAAATTCCGAGGCAGCACCAGCACTCGAGGTTGCAGGCACCATGGCCGAGGCAGAGGCACCACTGACAACCAAAGACTGGGTAGTCCGAGGGCTTGCTGCAGTCACCCCGTCGATTACCATCTCAGTCGTTGCTGATGTTGGAATTTCTTTGTCAGCACTTGGAGTCTCTTTAGACGAAACCTTGATAGTCTAGCGAAGGTTAGTTTGAACCCCTTTGAGAATTGCGTGCAAAGTAGCCTTCTTCAGCGGCCGAGAAACTTTGGGATTCTCCCCATAGCTCAACTTCATCAAACCATGGCCACGATTCAGGGCACCTAAAGACTGTCCCTGCAGATAAGGGTCCGTCTTCCTCAGGAAACAAACAGAGGCAAGTATGAATACTTCGGAAAGAACGAAGAAAGAGTATTTGTTACCTGCTGCATAGTCCCCTCATCAGGCCGAGGAAGCTTCAGGGTACCCGAAGACTCGACGACGACGTCCTTGCCCTTGTCCAAAAACGAGCGAGATAACCTCCTATCCTCGTCAGAAAAGCAAATAGAAAACAGATGTCGAGTCTCAAACTCGTGGCCTGCCGCGAACTCGGTCCGAACAATGAATCGACCAGAGTCTTTCCAACCTCGGAGTATTGGACCACGAAGGAGTATAGGCTCCGAAGACCAATCTTCGTCCAGTGAGTAATCTAGAGCTTCGGGAAGAATGTTTCGGCTATCATTCACCATCCGAAAGCTAACCCCCCAAGGAGCTAACTCATTATCTACAGTCAGAAAGGGCTCGTAGTGTTTAAAGAAGTTCTCAGCGGTATAATAATACTTCGCTGTGGACTCAGCAGGAGAATTATTTTCAGACTGAAGAACCCACTGATTAATAAGGTAGATCGCGCTGCAAGTAAGTTGCATCACGCCTCGAGGTTGAGGAAGAGAACAAAGAATTTCAAGAAACAAGGGATTATCAGATCGATAGAGAGGAGGAAGCAACCCAGCAGTTACCTGGTGAATCGTCACTACAAGAACATCTTCGCTGCACTGATACGTTCTGACTAACTCCGGAGTTAATCTGGGAGCATCTATGGACTCGATTCGAAAGCCCCTGCCATTGGGAAATAGGCCATTTAGCCTCAAAGAAAGAGCCTCAATCGTAGGGATAGACGACATGGAAAAAGATGTAAACAGGGAAAAGCAACACCGCCGGCGCCAAGGAAGATGGAAACGAAAGGTCTAAAGTTTTTTAGAGGGAGAAGCGAAACTTAAATAGTGAGAAGAAACCGGCTCTACCGGTCAGAAGGTGAAAAGTCGCGAGTCTAGGAGAACGTGTCATAAAGGAAAATACACACGTGGAAGGCAGTAGGGATACTCGACAAAGAGGTGGCAGGAAAGGGAATTTCCTCTCCTCGCATCTTTGATACAAGGAAAGGAAAGAGGCAAACTGTAGGGGGTAAAACCCCTCGGAACACGTGTCTCGCATCCAGAGAGCTAAAACCACACCGAGAAGATCACCAGCGAGATCTCGGACCGGCCTAAAGAGGAAACAGTTACACACAAGCAAAGTAAAGACTCAGAGGGAAAGGATTCGGTTGCCGATCGAAGGACCGAAGCACCGGACCTAGCCTCGGAGCGTAAACCGCCTTACTCGACAGGAACTGACACCACCATGATTGAGTCTTTTGTCTTTATTAGCTGTAAACCACTCAAGCTCGGCCTATATAAGGCGAGCTTGGAAAACGTTGTAGGGGTTGGATTCTCTTTGGGTTAAGCCTAAGTAGCAAGAGAGAGATTAGGTTTGTAATCTCCTCTGGTTCCTTAGGGTTTCATTCATGTAATCTCAGCATTGAAATACATAATGGTTTTCTTATATCTTGTCTTTACTGTTTTATATGGTCTTTAATTACTGTTCAAAGCACCTTCGGTGCTGTTCTTGAGGTCTTCGCACCGCTGAATCACCACAAAATACTGTATGTATGAGTAGATCTGATGGATGTGGTACCATGAGTACCTATGCAGATTTTCTACTCGTACAGTTTGGCGCTAGAAACAAGGATGATTAAAACAACTTAGGGTTTGCCTGTGATTTTTCGGGTTTTCAAATTTTTTGTTGTTATATTTCTTTCTAATCTTCTCAAAAGATTTTCAAAAGCTAGATTTCTGAAAAACAGCTCCTATACCTTAAGCATCCAAAAGACCTTAAAGGATTTGGCATGTTTATGAGTTTCTTGAGCATAGTATCAGATGACAAAATCATCCATTAAAAAATTCTCAAAACCTCGGTATGATGAAGTCAATATCCGAGAGAGGTAGTTAATATTCCCTTTCAAACCTTTTGTAGCACAGAATACAAACAATTGCAAAGTCGTGCTGATTCCTGCAATCCATTCTAGGGTTTTCAAACTCATGATATACATAAAAATCCATTTTAGGGTTTTCAAATTTCATGCTAAAATTAGAAATAAAATTATAAAAACCAGATGGAAGGGGTCCATCTGAGCTCAACATCAGATGATTAAAGTCATTCGTCGAGGATTTTTTAATTTTGGCAGGGCAAAATTAACCTGGAAAGGGAATTTAGTTTTCAATCTTAATACTCTTCGACAGCAGACGGCTAGCCATAAGAAAACAACTGAGAATAGACACAAACATATTTTAGGGTTTTTTTAAAAAAAAAAAAAAAAAAAAAAAAAAATCCATGATTGCTTTGACAAAACCATCAGGAAAAGTATTTTTGAGTCGAGATAACAAGGTAATTCAAGGAGGCTACGAAGAAACACAAGTAGGAATGACACGAGAAACATTCACAATAAAACCATCGTGATAGGCGAACTTACAAAACGCGCATCGCACGCCGTCATAGTCACAATACGTCAAATCACAGGAATTAATCAATAAAAGCTTCGATAATATATATCTAGAGTCACTCAAAAATCCTGTACATCAATCATAGGGGAAACACATTCGCAAGTCAAAAATTTTTTACTCGAAAAAGCCGCCGCGAAACAATTTATTAGCAAATAAACACATGGGAAAAAGGGCACTGTTAGATAATCACTCATCTAAGCCTCTCCGAAGCAGGTCCGAGGAACCTCGAGCGAGGAAAGCAAAAGAACACAGACCAACTAAAGAACAACTGACATCGTACTCTAGCTGCCCTAGCAAATAAGGAAACAATAGAAAATACTACACTCCGAAGAACATACACGCTCGCCGAAGCCTTAGAGAAATAATATCTAGGGGTCCGCAGAATAATACACCCACGCACTCAGCGACATGTGATAGCAGTAGAATAAGCGAAGCAAACAAAAGTAATACAGGGAAGATGTGGAAAAGCAACCTATTTAACACAGATAAATAAACAAACAAACAAAATGTCCATTCGGGAAGCACATTCGGAACATGAAACAAAATTCTAGAATAAGAGCAGCAAAAAGGAAAACAACTAACAAAAGAAGACACTCCGAAGACGCTAGTATAGAAAAATTAAATTCAGCCTCTCCTATTCCTACGCCTACTCCGAAGTCGACCAGCCACGGTACCTCGATCTTCGTCAAGGCCCTCGAGCAAATCTACATCGATGACTGGAGCACCAGCAGGAACAGCGGCAGCATCTTCTTCCCAGAAAACAACCTCTGGAATAAATTCATCTTCATCAGCAACTTGTTCATTAACCAAAGGAGCGACGGCAGGAACAGACGGACTCACGTCGTTAATTTCTTCTTTTACTTCAGTTTTCACATTCACTTCATCATCAGGAAAGACTAGACCATCCTTAAGCATCGGCAAAATCTCTTCGCTATGGCGGCGGAAAAATGATCTAGTCTCATACATACGGCAGTCATAGGATGAACCACCGTCTTCCCTCATCCTCTGCTCCCTCCTCCTCTCATCACTCTCAATGAGACTACCAAACAGACGAATCACCTTGTCAGGATTACTCTCCCTCCTAGAAGAGCTAGCATTAGCAAAATCGGCTTCCATCTCCATTATCAGACGAATTTGTTCTCTACGACTTCTCGGGTCCATCTCACCATTTCCTTCCTCCATGGGAGCTTTTCCTCTGTCAGCCATTATTCCTTTAAAAGATGATAGAACTCAAGGGAAGAGAAGAAAGGAAGAAAAGAATGCCAGACAAAAAATCAAACGGATAGTCACCACTAACAACAAAAAGCATATTTCGCCTTTTATACTGCGGTTTAGGGAACCACCTAATTGACAGGTCCAATCAATGAGCAGACGTTATAATTTTGATTCCTTTGAATAACGCACCAACACTTCAAAACACCATAACTGCACGTTATCCAATAAAGTAACCACATCTTTCGCAAACTCCCACGTTGCCGTTCAAAATTCCAAAACCGTAGAGAAACCAATTAATAACACCATTCAAAACTGCTAACACCCACGTGTCAACCTTAGCATCAGGGGGTTAATAAAAGCTAAAAAATATTCGCAACACAAACAAACGATGACAAGAATACCATACACAAATAATAAGGCAACGAAGTACGGCCGAGGAGGAAGCCTGCCATACAAACACTAACGAAAAAGCCAAAACTCGGCACAAAGAAATCGACATTGATAAAAACACTGACTTCGGTCACCATCTTGAACAAACAACACATAAGAATCTTAGACAAATGCGTACGAAATATCATCGTTAAGTAGTAGGAGAAGCACGCAACAAGATCAATCGACTCCATGGCAGCAGGAAGCAGTTCTCATAGCCACCACTACGACTCCGAGGAGAAACCGAATCAACGCAGAAATATTTAAACAAAAACATGCCCAAGAAGACAAAAAGTAACTAGAGAGCTTCACACAGGCCAGGAACTAAAAATAGCAGGGAAGCACATAGAGCGAAACTTCATACAAGTAATAACTCAGGAGAGGAAAATAATAGTCACACCCTTTGCATACAGCCTCTATCAAAATAAAACCCCAGCTCGCGGAAAGAGGCAAAAATGCCATCGAATGAAAAAGGCTGTAAACGCCGAGGCAAAAATGCCATCGAATGAAAAAGGTTGTAAACGCCGAGGCAAAAAAGCCATCGAATGAAAAAGGATGTAAACGCCGAGGCATAAAACGCCAAACAATAAAAAAGTCCTCGTTTAGTAGGCACAGAGCTGATGCTCATATAATTTGTAAGGGCCCTACGAATTATATGACACGGTCCTCTACCCACAAGACACCCCGTTAGCAGTGAACACTTTGAATCAAGGCTAAAAGCTGATGATGCATTAGTACTCACTACCAAACGGCCACGAGGACCTCGTGTTCTCGGGCGCCGAGGGGACGATAAATGGTATTAACATCTACCTATAGAGGAAGATGGAACCCCGAGGCAGCTGCTTCGTCTTCAAAATCAACGACGAAGTACGCAACCAAGGGACCCCTTATAAAAATTCAGGCCTCAAAAAGGGGGAGGTACAAAAGATTTGGAGGGGTTGAACTTTAGGCCGCGATAAGAGAAAATTGCCATGTCTAAGCTCCAGCCTTGACCGGCACTCCCCCATTGTGTTACTTTAATTATTGAGAAGTGGGGTATTCATTCTAAGTTCCTGCATTTACTTAGGCAAAAGGTAGCAAGAGCATTACCACGCTCTCCGAGGAATATAATTAAAATATCTTCGGTACCTACCTAACGTATTTAAGGCAACATGGATACCTGCGCAATCAATAGCCAGTGTTTGCTTGAAACCAGTGCGGGTAACTTAAAGCCTTTGGGAAGGGTGATCCGTATGCCCCCACTAGCTTGGTAACTTTCTCCTACATCGAAGTAAGCCCCGAAGTTGCACCTCGAGAAGCTATACGAACCATGTACAGGCTACTTTCAAAACCAAACGATAAAAAGCAAGGCACAAAGCAACAATAGCAAAAAGAAGAAGAATAACGATAAGAGATTAAGAAAAGCAACAAGTGCGTAAACATCATATTAAGTCCACAAGTCATCAAGAGTTAGAAGAAGAAACACACTTCCTATATTACAAACATCCTCACACAGGATCACCAAAAATACAAGAAAAGCACCCTAGGGAATCTCTTAAGACGAGGCCGCAGGATCGCTGTCATTCTTCTTAAGCAGAGGCAAAACCTGGGAAATCACAATACTGTTAAGTTCATCCACAGGATCTTGATCCTCGGCAGTAACCTCAGAGCTTTTACTAGAGGCATCGACACAATCCACTTCCTTCGGCTCACCACCAGAAAGCTGGTCATCTACCTTAGCACTCCCATCATCACCTTTATCACCTACTGGCTCCTCGTTAACGCTTCCATCAATTACACTCAGCTCCTGAGAATCAACACCATCACCATCCTTTTGCGCCAAATTGGTAGCTTCATGACCCTCAATCCCCAACCCACCATCAACATTGTCTTTTGCTGCCTGCAAATTTTCCGCTAGCCTCACCTTGCGCAACTCAGAAATTATTAACTCAGCTTCGCTGGTCGAAATAAGATCTTTATCAGATTCAAGCACAGCATCTGGATCTTCCAAACCATCATAATAATAGGGTGGTTGAATACCCATGCTACTACACAGAAATCGGGCATGATCACGACTAAACAAAGAAGCGCGCTCTCCCTCCCCTTCGATATAATCATTCAAGGAAGAAATCTCAGCATCCTTCTTATCACACAAACTAAGAGCCGAACGCAACTCCTCGTCAAGTTTCGTAGCTCGTTCTCTTTGAACATCAGCATCTTGCTTAAAGGTATCTCGCTCGGACACGGCAATCTCGAGACGACTCTCTAACCCCTTCACATCTTTCACGAGATTTTTCTTCTCTTGTTTCAAAAGCTGAATGTCCTCGCCAAGTCTAGCAGCCTCTAAGCCTCGGGCATCAGCAAGATCAAACAAAAACTTCCCAAGATATTTTTGCTGAAAGCAAAGAAAGGAAAAACATCAACAAAAAACATACAAAACATGCATACAAAGCGAAAACAGCAAAATGAATACACTCACAGCTTCTACAAATGTTGGATGATAAACAGCTACAGAGGCAACATAATTCTTATCCAAAGACCCAGAAAACACTTGGGCAAGAAAGCCAGTTACAGAAGGGTCCAAAGGATGATTCTGAGGATCCACAGAATGTGCCTTCAAAAGACTAGCTAGCTCATCAGGAGGGTTCTGACTTACGTTCAGCCCTGCAGAAGTCTGGCTCTTGGAACCAAAGCTCAACTGTTGAGCGACAGGAATCGAAGGAACACTCGCACCCGACGCAAAGACACCAAAAGCGGTATCAATATTGGATCCATACTGATTTAAATTCATCTCTGGTTGATCAGAACGAGAAGTTTCGCCACCCAAAGAGGAACATCCCTGCGAGGGTACCACAATTCGGGAATTCGGCATCCCTGCTACTCCTCGGCTAAGATTCTCTCCCCTCGGAGTCCTATTATCTTCGGTTTCGTCATCATCCGAGTAAACAGTAAACCGACGAGTTCTCCTCTGGGTAACATCTTCGGTCGTAGAACTAATAGCTTGCCCGCCCTTCATCTTTGTAGCCATGGTCTTTCCTCTTTTTCGATTTGGTTCGCTCATGGATAAGTTCGCAGTGTTCTCATTACCGATCAAAACATCGCTCTGCTGACAAGCAGTCAATTTATCAGGTTCTAAACAGAGGCAAATATCCATTACTAACGCATAGCTGAGGCAGGAAGTGTTTATCACCTGACTAATTCCCCCCTTTTCAGC
>JAJJMA010188557.1:0-10593 GCA_023529015.1 Papaver nudicaule | reverse complement strand
ATTTGTAAAATGTGAAAAGGATAATATTGTTGGGGTTGATTTCTAGGAGTATTTAATTAATGAACCCCCTACATATTTGTACCTCAAGGTCTAATTTGATGCTGCGTAAGTCTCTGTCTTGGTGTGCTTAATAAGAAAAAACTTAATTTTCCAATGTAAGAATGTAATAATTCTTTGTGCATATAAGTAAGATCAGTATTAAAAGAAGCAAGTTAGAATAGAATGTTTAATTGCAAGATGCTTTTGCTGATTTCAGGAAACATTTGAGTTTGTTAACGTTTTGCGAGTTCACGGCATGCCGAAGGTTATGGGGGTGCTGACATCGCTTGATATGTTCGAAAACGTAGAAGTACTAACAAAAACCAAAGAACGCATCATGAATCGTTTCCGTACTGAAATATATGAAGGAGCAGGACTATTCTGTTTATCTGGACTCGAACATGGGATGTAAGTTTCTTATGTTTGCATATCGCAAAGTAGCTTCATGTGTTTCATGCGCATATCTTGTACCATTTTGTGAAATTCAAGGGACTCACTCAGAGTAAACATGAAAAAGTATAGTCCATCACAGTTCCTTGTCTATTCTAACAGGTACCCAAAGCATGAAATTTGCGATCTGGCAAGCTTCATTTCGGATATGGATTTCCATCCTTTGTCATGGCGAGCTGCACAACCTTATGTGCTGGTAGACCGTTTTGAAGATGTTACCCGTCCAGAAAGAGTGCTCATAGATAACAGATGCAATAGGGACATTGTCTTGTATGGTTATCTTCGAGGCTGTGATATCAAAAGAGGAGCTAAGGTACTTCTCTTAGCGATGCTTATTGATGCCAAGCTTGTTTTTTATTCTGCCACGTTTGGAACTAGAGACGACTTCTGTAAATACATACTTCTAGATCAGTCGTATTATTTTCGCTTCTTCTACCATGAGTTTTACTTGAATATTGTTAGACCAATATGCAAATTGACTTGAGGATTATTACGCCAGGTGCACATTGCTGGTGTTGGGGGTTTCCCTCTATTTTGTGTTACAAACTTAGTCGATCCTTGCCCTTTACTGGCTGGTTTCATAAGGAAGGGATCTCGGAAAGGTGATATCGCAGGTCCAATTTCTCAATCTAAAGTTCTGTGTTTCCTTTTCACACAGTGTTTGTAGTATGATTGTCCGCGTGTAGAAACATCAATTTCTAGCTAAACACATTTTTCTATGGATAGTTGTAGTAATCTTTGTGCTATTTTTACATTTTTTTTTTTTTCCTTTCGAAATTCCTTAATCTTGTGTATATCAGGAAAAGAGCATGACGAGAACCTGGGTTTCAGACCAGGGACTTACCTAAGGTTGGAGGTCCGAGATGTTCCTTTCGAGATTGTTGAAAATCATGATCCTTATCATCCTATTCTCGTTGGAGGCATCAGTCCTGGAGAAGAGAATGTTGGATATATGCAGGTTAATATGCCTTTTCATTTTACTACCGTAAAGTATGTTGTACTGTTTAATGTTCCCATTGAATTCAAGTGTAACTTAACATATACTATGTTGTACTGTTTATGAGCAGAAAGATATAGCTGCCGTGGAAGAAGAACAACCTCCCTATGTTATTGTTGTCCATGGAACTCGCAAGGTAATTTACTTATTAAAGTTGATGACAGACAATTAGCCAGGTTTAGTGCTTCTAATTGGCATTGTCTTTTTGTTCCAGGTTGGGAAATCCCTGTTGATCAAGTCACTAGTAGAGCATTATACAAAGGAAAATTTTAATGTATACATGCAAGGCCCAGTTACAATCATATCAGGTATATTTGTTTTGATTTATTCTTAAACAAATTGGTTTGGGTTCGTGGTCTCACTACGTGTTTTGGTTTTTGTTAGGTGAGCAAAGACGAATACAGTTCGTGGAGTGTCCGAATAATGTTAATGGTATGCTTGATGCTGCAAAATATGCTGACGCGGTGATATTGCTCATTGATACATATATTGGGTTTGAAATGGTCGTAACATTTGAAAGCTCAGAATATATCTTTTTTAGTAGCCTTTCCATCAACAACAATTTCGAGTTACCATTGCTGCCATTTTTTTTTGTTCATACATGATAACAATAGGAACTAGGCTACGACAAGTTAATATAATAATATGGTATTCGGATTGTAAGATGCTTTTGCTGATTTCAGGAAACATTCGAATTTGTGAACATTTTACGAGTTCATGGCATGCCAAAGGTCATGGGGGTGCTGACATCTATTGATTTGTGCGAAAATGTTGAAAAACTATCAAGAACCAAGGAATACCTCATGAATCATTTCTGGACTGAAATACATGAAGGAGCTATACTATTCTGTTTATCTGGGCTCGATCATGGGATGTAAGTTTCATATGATTGAATATGGCAGAGTAGCTTCATATATTTCACGCTTGAATCTTATACCATTCTATAATTGGGCCGACCGAGCGAAGCGAGGGAGGACCCTATATATGGTGACTTTGTGTCACATGAATAGTGACTTTTTTCCCAATTTAACACAAAAAAAATTGGATTTTGAGCTTTCCATCGCCCGACAGGAAAAGACGCCAATACCCTCCGTATTTTCAATGTCACTGACTGTTTGGTAATATTTTGTACCATCAGGGGTAGTTTGGTATCATCATTTTCTTCCCTTTTCTCCTGCCGGGAAAAATTCATACATCTTCTGCAACTCTTTTCTTCCACTACTCTTTTCTTCCACCACTCTTCCATAGCAGCAGCACCACCACCACCGTCACCATTAGCAGCAGCACCCTAATACCACCACCAATGTCAAAACCGCCATCACCAACACAATCAGTATGCCATCACCATAAACAACACCACCGTCACATCCACCACCAACAACCGTATCACCTACTCCACCACCATTATCAGACCACCAGCTCTGCCGCCGCCACTACCACCTCCGCCACAAGCAACATCACCGCCTCCGGTACCAGCACCAAATTTCAGTACTCACCTGTCTAAACAGTGCCGGAAGCTCATGAGCTTTCGCCGGAATCTCCTTATTCGCCACCGCCTAAACGATACCTCTAAACAGAAGTAAAAATCAAATTAAACCCTACCAATTTTTTCACAACAGATGATTAAACCATCTTCATCCTCAAATTTCTATGAACCCACACTCAGAACTAAACACCAAGACTAAGATCATTTAAACATCTCTTTACAACTTTATTCATATGGCTCAAATTATTTCTTCAAAATTTGGTTCAGGAGCAGAACAAATTAAAAATGCTCAATCACAATCATACATCAGCTGGATCGAGATTTTGAGAGAATACTAAAGAGAAGTAGGATCCTGAAAGAATTTTGATTTAGTAGAACAGAAATGGGAAAGATAGAACATATCCTATTTGTTTTCATTAAAAACGAAAATTTGTTTACCAAGGAGAAACCAATTGAACACATGCTCACCATGCACTAGAGTACTATAACAACATCTGTGTAGTGTCCAAAGATTCGCATTCCTTTGCTACTTTTTTTCACAATCATCTAAACTTAAATATAAGTTGTGTTTTTTTGATATACAAAATAAATCGGTTTTGTTAAGTGCAACGTAAAAATACTTCTCCTAAACAAATTATCTATATAATGAGTATAAATATTAATATCAATTCTTTTTGCTTAAAAGATCATTAGGTTAACTTTCAATGTAAATATACATGTTTGTAAGATTAAAATGAGAGCACAGATGCTTGCATTTATGTAAAAAATAATTAGTGAGAGCACATGTACTATGCAATCATACTATACATAAAGAAATGTATGCGTTTTGCGTCGCGTTTTCGGTTAAGTTTCCGCCAGAAATAATACTATACATAAAATTGTCAGAAAAATTCTAAAGTTGAATACAAATTTTGTTTTACCAATTTGTCTGAATATCTATTTTTCTTACATTTTTTTTTTAAAAAAAAATGTTTGGTCTTTCGTCGATTTCTTCGGACGGGCGGCCCACTTCCACCGTGGTAGCGGTCATCTAGTAGATTATGTATAGCCCATTACGGTTTCTTATCTATTCTAACAGGTACTTGAAGCATGAAATTCTTGATCTGGCAAGCTTCATATCGGTTATGGAATTTCATCCTTTGTCAAGGCGGGCAGCACAACCTTATGTGTTGGTAGACCGTTTTGAAAAATGCAATATGGACATTGTATTGTATGGTTATCTTCGAGGTTGTGATATCAAGAAACGAACTAAGGTACTTCTTTAACTAGTGATGCTAATTGACATCAACCTTGCTGTTTTCTTTTTGGAACTAGAGATGACCACTTTTTATGCTGCCACTTACTATTTTACTTTTGTAGTATATGAAACTATGAAGAGGGAATCGTTATTGTTCCAAGTTAAGACTTTTGTCGAGTGTCCGTATCTTCTGCTTTCTTCTTTTCTCATAGCTCTGTAGGGATATAGGACTCCACATTTTAGGATTAATTATCTTGTTTCTATTTTTTAATATTTTCACCAGTATGACATTTTTGGGCTAGTGTTTTCAGTTTTTTTTTTATTTTTGTTGTGATTGGTTTTTTAACTATTGGATGCCCAATATATTGTCCGTTGGCAGTATTAGTGAAGTTTGGCTATAGGTAATACTAACACATCATATATCTGACTTCAAGCATGGTTCTGATGATATTTTTTTATGACTTCGTCTATTTGGAAAAGCAAGGGGATGTTCTACCTGGCTTAATCTGGCCCCATAGTGGAGTATTTGGCCCATAGAAATTTAAACCCATCTAGGGTGAGTTGTTATGGGATGTCTAAAAATTGAGAAATATACTAAATTACCCTTCACTACTAATATAACCTAATTTCATTTTATATCCATAATAACCACCACCATTACCGCCACCTCCATCACCATTACCACCACCGCCTCCGCCACCACCACCACCACCACCACCACCATTAACCCAAAAAAAAAAAAAAAAAAAAAATTATTACCCCATCACCACCACCGCCGCCTCCACTCCTCCCACCATAAATTTCATAAAGTAAATTTTTTCCCAGAATCGGCGTATATTGGCCACCATATCAAACGATTGTTCTTCATTTTAAAAAACCAAGAACAATAATCGGTGGATATAGGTCAATATATATACAGATTATGAAGTAAAACCAGAATCGGTTTATATTTCGCGACACAACGGTCGATTCCAGTTGAAAAAAATTCTAAAATGAAACAACCCAGAATCGGTACTTAAGTTGCACCACAACAACCGATTCTCATAAATCGACCTATATTATAGGACAATAGCAACGATTGTTTTTCATTTTTGAAAACAAGAAAAATAATCGGTGGCTATATGTCAGTACATACACCGATTACATAGTAAAATCAGAATCGGTTTATATTTCACTACACAATAATCGATTCAAAAATGAAGAAGACAACAAAAATCTGTAGATATTAGTTAGTATACACACCGATTAAAAAAAAAACAAGAATCGGTACATAATGGAGAATAGAAGAGCCGATTCTGATTTTTATCTTTAATCACCAAATGTTGCATTTCCAAAAATCGGTATACAACAATGTCCATATTAACCGATTGTCATCTCAAGGGTTCAAAATATACTTGCACCTACTGACCATCGACACTTCTGCTAAATTGCTTGGGCCACCGAACTTAACTTCTTTGTTAATGATGTTACTGCGTTGTGAGTTCCTAAATTTATTCCCTGGGGCCTTTTAGATATATAAACTCCTGATTATGAAAACAAACATCAGTTCCTTAGGTGAATAACAAACCGGATACACCAAATAGGGAATCATGGTACTAAGACCAGCTCTTCCTTTGTGGCTTTTGTCAAATGCTACCAAATACATCTGAAAGGATAAAAACTCAAAATAGACGATACCCAGTGGTTACACTAATGAATAAGTTTTAAACATTCTTATAGGAAATACCGAAATTCTCTGGTTACGATTCTAAAAGACAAAACAACATGCATTCTCCTTTATATGGAACCCCAACATTACATATCAATTCAATGCACAAATCTCTACCATAAGGATGGGGGAAGGCCTAATTGTCAAGCAATGACGATCCAGTGAAACGTTTACTTTGGCAGCAGAACACAATAGAGATTTGGTCTCACTCAGAGACATCAACTTGTGTAATCAACAAAATAAAATCCACCGCATAGTGAAAAATAGAGTAGCCAAAAATGAAAAAAACAATGATACAAAGAACTAACCTTAGAGACAGAAAAGCTGACCATTTTATACACAGCATCAGTTAACAATTGCATCAAGAACATTGGAATAAAGAGGTTGGATCAACCAATTCTTTGAAGGCGTAAATGGTTACAAACAGCAACCCATGTCTTAATTCCTCTTGACATTCTTAGCTTCTAGTTCAATTCCCAATCCTCCGGCAGTCCAATCCCCATCACTGTAAACCACAGAAACTAACAACAACGATCTAAAACCGAGTACAATTCGTGTCCCATTTGACCCCAACTCTGCATCCACTGACAACCCATTTCCCCATTCTTTTCGGTGCTCTCATTCACCTCCTCTCTATCAATTTTCTTCAGCTAAAATTGCCCCATCTGAGCTCACCATTACTGACCCATTTCTGCAGCTTCAAGCATTTTCACAAACAGCTACCAGGCGTCTTTCCTGTTACAGATTGACGAGTTACTTCGAGCACATCTCCTTATCTGCACTAGTTATTCAACAATACAAACACACACTCAGAGATTTATTATATCCCATTCACCTCCATACATCAATCACCTCAACAGCCAACACCACTTCTTCATGTTCTTCTTTGTAAACTTGGATTAATCCCCCGAACCACAATGAACCACTAAAACCCATGATAGATGCGAACCCAACTGCCTATTCTTCTCTGTCTTCTTTGTACTTTAAAACCCACTTGTAGTTAAGTCATTTGTACTTTAAAAAACCCAAAGTATGGTCAAAACAAACAGCAAAATTAATCTTCAAAACTCCAAAAACAAAACAAACACGTTTCAGAAATCCAAGAACATCAAATCCGAACCGAAGAAAAATTCTTCAACCCAGAGAAAGGCTCCTTCAATCGGCTAAGAAGGACCTAATTATATAACGATTAATGAAGAACAAAACCACCAGAATCATCATCGAAATCATCGGAATTATCAAACTCAAAACCACCATCACCACTGTAATAATCATCATCGAGTGAATCCAATTCATTTGCATCATGCATATCATCATATGAATCGATCTCTTCTTTCTCTTTCTCAAATTAGGGCACCCGAAATGATAAACAAAAAGGGTGCGCTTGAAATCGATTCAATTCAACCTAAAATTAATCGAATCGAAGAAGTCTAAGATGAAATTGAAGTTTTAATTTCACTGAATAAATTGAAAGGATTTTTTTTTTTTTTTGGGTTCAGTGAGGGGAAGAAGTGGTGGAAGTTGTTGGTTGATGGTGGTGGCTGTAGCGGTAGCAGTGGGAGAACCAGCAGAAGAAGAACATCAGAAGAACCAGAAGAAGAAGAACATCAGTCTTGCAGTGAAATAGGGAAGAACATTCATTTGGGTTTATCGTTTATAAGAAGAAATAGGGAAGGGTAAAACGGTCTTTTATGATAAGGGGTTTTCCGATTTTGATATGCAACAACTGCCGGAATTATTTTTTCATGGGGCCAAATACTCCAAAATGGGGCCAAATTTAGGCAGGATGTTCTAAGAGTCCTGAGTAGTAATTAGCTCTATTATATGTTGTCAACACAATTAGGTCTGTTTCTATACAGGCTTGTTCATGTTCTCCTGTGTACCATGAGTTTTACTTGAATATTGTTCCACCAATATGCAAAATGACTTGAAGTTTATTACATCAGGTGCACATTGCTGGTGTTGGTGATTTCTCTCTATTGTGGATAACAAGCTTAGCTGATCCTTGCCCTTTACTGGCTTCTCACAAAAAGAAGAGATCTCAGGAAGGTGATATATTTGTTTCGCATTTCTCAATCTTGACAGGCTGTATTTGTTTGTTCCACAATATTGAATGGCTATCTGAGAGAAGAACATTACTTTCTTGCCAAACATGTTTCTTTGGACCTTTGCAGTAATCTTTGTGCTATTCATTATTATCTTTTTGAAATTCCTTAATCTTGCATTTATCAGGAGAAGAGCAGGATCAATATTCGGGTTTCAGACCAGGGACTTATTTAAGGATTGCGATCCGAGACGTTCCTTTCGAGATGGTTGGAAATATCGATCCTTATCATCCGATTCTCGTTGGAGGTATCAGTCCCGAAGAAGAAGATGTTGGAAACATGCAGGTTAGTATGCCTGTTCCTTTTACTAGTGTGCCAGTTGAATGCAAGGATAACTTAGTAAGACATTCCAAGACTGTTAAAATTCTTGCCTGCCTGTAGCATCATGTATATCCTGACCTGTTCTTCCAGGCAACACTTAAGCGACATACTTGGCACAGAAAATTGTTGAAGACGAAAGACCCTATCACTGTTTCAATTGGTTGGAGGCGGTACCAGACAAGCCCTATATATGCCATGGAGGATTGCAGTGAACGGCTTCGAATGCTCAATTATACCCCCGTAGACACGCAGTGTCTTGCAATGTTTTGGGGCCCTCTTGCGTCCCACAATGCTGGAGTTGTTGCTGTACAGCATCTGCCAGACGAAAAGGTTCGATAATCCTTATCCTTATATATAATAATTGAAACCAAATACTCAATTCTCATTCATTCTGGCCCCACATTTTAAAGCTCTAGACGAATGAGGTGAGAGTATTGAGAAATAGAGCTCTCTCATTGATTGTGGCCCCACATCTATTAACAAAAGAAAGATTATTACACCCTACTTACACCCATAATCATCCAACTACTCCCACTTTTATTTCACCACGACCGGCCAACTATCCCCACTCGCCACAACCCACTCCCATTCTTCATCCACTTCTCAATGAAACTTTTCTCAAGAACACCTGAAATCCCAAACAGATTATCAATAGGGGACGAATCGGAGTGATATGGGGTAACTTTCCCTCTCTATTATTTTCCTTTGTTTGTCGATCTTCCCCAAATTTATCAAATAGGGTTTTAAACTTTCTGTAAGTTCGAGCTTTTTCCTGATTTGTTGAATGAACTACAAATACAGAGTTGATGATCGAAGTTATGGTAAGGGGATGGATCTTTACTTTGTTGGGTTTTTTCCGGTACAATCTTTTGGTTATTTTGATTGTAATGGTGATATTGGTAGGAAGTAGAATTTTGTAAACACATTACGATTTTTTTAATTGGTTGTGTTGTCATAAAGTATTACAGATGTGGCTAATTTTCAGAGTTTAAATGCTTCTTCTATTGACCCTAATAAAGAAGATAAGACACCAATGAAGAACCCTGTTGTTCTGGATGTTCTAATGGCTGGCATGTTACTTTGGGGATTTGATCAGTATTGCATTTCTATCTTTTTAATTTTTCTATCAATAACTTAGAGGGTAGCGATGTATAGGGTTTAATAGTTTTTCCAGGATGTAAATAGTAAAAGAGAGGATAAATGTTTTTGCACATTTTCGTGGCATGAGAAGGGTTTAACAGTGTATCAGGTGATGCAAACCCTAATATTTTGAATGTTAGTATTGAATAGGGAGGTTGGCAGACAACATGGAGGAATAAAGAAAGAAGACGGGAGGTAGTTGATTTGTGCTATCAATTTATTCTTATCCTTTTAATCTCTTCTTCCTTCAACAAAAGAAATCGATTGAAGATTTCTACATTCAGAATCGAACATTTTGTCTTTGTTAGCAGATGCAGGAGGCGCTTCTTAAATTGCCGGAAATAAAGAATGCGCTGCAAGTAAGTTTACAGCCTACTTTGATTTTGATCTTTATACTATTGGTGAACATGGTTGTACCTTAAATCAATCTTTAGTTTTCTATGTAGATTGTGAGTTGCAGAAAGTGAGTGAGAGAGAGGTTGAAGCCTATGCCCCTTGGAGCTCTGAATTCTTATGCCTTGCTTGGATTATGAAGTAGTTGAGACAAACATCACAAAGAGGTAATTTTACATCTGAATTCTTAGATTTAGTGTATGTTTTCTCAAAATTTGAAAATTATGCTGTTAAGAATTGTGTTTTTATTACCAACCAATTAGCGTTCCGGTTTATTTTGTCTTAATTGATTTTCATGTGAATAGAGTTACAATTCTTTTCTTCTCGATTATGAACTCATATAAGCATGCTGCAGTGATGTGTGTGAGAGCAAAATCCTCATTTCTAAGATTATGAACTCAACAACCAATGAATTAAGGGTACAAAAGATATGTAAAAAAGGAAATAAAAGTAGATGTGAACTGGTAGTTAAAATTAGGATAACCAATGGTCAACATGCTCATCGTGCCTTGAGAATACGTATAGAGATAATGAGAACAGTCCCGCACGGGATGATTGACTGCGGAATCATCTCGTGCGGGTAGATTATATGGTATAAATTGTTGTAAAATGAATGTAAAGTACGTGAACAAAATCCTTGTTCACGGTAACCAAATGATAAACGTGTACAAAATGATAAGAAAATACGAGTATGACCCGCACAGGATGACTGCGTGC
>JAJJMA010188551.1:0-10914 GCA_023529015.1 Papaver nudicaule | reverse complement strand
TATTTTCTTAAAAGATTCCATGTGCGTGATCACCGTGCTGTGGTGAGAGGCGTAGAATACTGAGAGGAAACTTTGTGACTAATAGTTGTATTTGGATCATATTGTTTTAACCAACTTGTCTGAAGTCTGGGAGTAGGTTTGTTGGTGGCTTAATTCTTAAGAATATTCAAAACTGGGCTAGGTCCCGTGGTTTTCCTCCAAGTTTGTTGATTCCTCGTTAACATAATTTTTGTGTGTACTTTGCTTTATTTTCACATTATATTTGACTTGTGATTTATAATTATAGTATCGTACTTGTATTGTAGGTGTAGAAAATGCTTTAAGCCAATTTGAGACGCTGAAGGGAAGATTTTGTATTAAAAGGGTATCCTTAAGAATAAGGAACGGCTACAGCGGCATCCATCAGCGATAATCACCTACAGAGAAAGGACGCTGAGAAATATTTGGGCATAGCGGCATATTTCAAGATAACGTCAGCGGCTCGACCTCGACAAAAGCTGAATAAGTTGGTTGAGCATTTAATGCTGAGCAGAACGGTCGGATTGTCAGAGTTGACTGGTTGACTCAGTGGAATTCGAGTCATCGATCTTATCCAATAAAGGGGAAGGACGCTGAAGATGTAAAGAAGAGGCGCTGAGATATTGAAGATGGACGGCGGTATTGAAGATGTTAGGAAGAAGACAAGTAGTGTCAGAGGGATTTGTACTTATTAGCTGTACTCCATTGTGTATTTAGCGCCTATATAAAGTTGAGTACGCCCACTGAGAAAGGGGTTGGAAAAGTGATTGCTAGGGTTTGATTTACTGAGAGGAAGAGATCTTTCTTACTCTCCCTAGCTCAAACTTGTGGGAAGATCTTTAGATTGCGGTAGAGTGTTAATCCTTTGCAAGGTGAGATGCAAGGAATCATTTTAATGTTGGTCTAATCTTGAGAGTTATTGTCCACTTAACTATGTGCTGTGTTTATGGTTCTATTCGAATTTATATTTCATGTTTATGCTCAAGTGCTATGATATATGTTAATGATGCTTTACTCCAAATATCTCTCTTGTTTTGTGTTTATGGTCATTAAATAGGGGTGTATTGGTAAAATCTCTACTATGGAGATTTTACCAACTACATGTATGTTGAAAAGTCTTTCGGTATCTTGTATTCTCTTGAGTTCTTGGAATACGGGAACCGTTCAAGGTTGATCTTATAATTTGAACAAAAAGATTGGTGGTGTACTCGGTACCCTCGTCTTTTCACATAAGTCACAACTCCTGGTAACCTTTTGTCGATGAAGATGTAATGATGTTTGCGTGATTAAGTTCCAGTCTTCGTCTTCAAGGTCTCACCTACTTAGTTTAATTCACGTATCCGACATCTAGCTTATACTAAATCAAGAATTGTCTTTAGACATCTAAACTTGACATCTGTCCTGACATACCAACACTAGTAGGTTTGACTGAGCAAATGCTCTAACAGATAAAACTTATATTATTTATATAAAAAAATGTCAATTATTCTTAAATGAATGTAACTTCCTTAAGAAGAGACCGCAAAAAATTCTTAATTGGCTTGTTCTTTGACCTGCAAGCCTTTCCTCTACTAGATAACAAACTAGTTATTGCCAGATTGAGTAAAAGTACCAACATAAGATTTGTTTGTCTTCTTTTATGCGATCTTAAAGTGTTTGTACCTGTAAAATAGAAAACAACGTTAGATAAAGAATTTATGAGGCATTAGCTAGACATAAGTGTATGAATAGGGTACTAATGAGTAGGTGTTTTGAGCACCTATCAGATGTGAGTCATATTGTAATCTATCCCGGTGTCGTCTGTTTATATCCGGGCTTGGTGTGTCACGAAGTGTTTAGTGCTCGTTATAGTTGTGTTAGTTTTCACATGTGCCTTGTGGACTTTCTTTCATAGTTCTAGTATTGCCTCCTTCATGTTGGATGGGATGTATTACTTCATACACGACAGTAGTTGGTTTTGGGTTGGGTTTCCTTTACCGGGTAGTCTTGGTGAAGATGCGCACAGGTTCTACTTTGCCTGTGAATATTACAGTCTTTCAGGCCATTCTTTTGGATGGTCAGCCGCTTTGCTTCTCTGGAAGCAATTTACAGTGGCATTTTGGTTTTGTGTTTTGTCCTTTGAGAATCATTGTCCAGCGTCATCGGATTATTATCGGACTTCGTGTGTGAAGGAATGTTTGATGCTAGTTCTAGTCGTGTTTTTGTGTCGCTTGTGTGTGTTAGGGTCTAGATTACAGTTTGTATTTGCTTTCATATGTGTCGCGGTGTCTGTTGTTAGGTTTGTTTCTGGTCAGGAGTGTATTTTTCTTTTTGTTTCGGTCGTTTGTTTTATAGAGCCTTCATGTATGGTATAAGCTTCTCATCACCTTCTAGAGGAGATCAAAACGGAGGATGGCGGCCTTCACCTCAGCATCAACAGTTTGGCAGTAGGTCACCAAGTACCACCATCATCACCACAACAACAGCCGTAGGTCTGTGTCAATACTTTGACATACATAACGTGTTTGATCTTGGGCGCAAACCAGAGAAGTTTCTTAACCGGTTCGATGGCAGATTTATAATATTTGCTCCCACACAACAGTTATATGGGACACGGTCACATCATCTTTATGTAACAATGATGTACTCACTCCACGAGTTGTACCCTTATGTGACTCAACCTTTTAACTTAATAAAAGGTTTTCCTTTAAAAAAATAAAATAAATAAAATAAGTATAACTAGGAAATTAGCATAATCTACTTTTCCACTCAATTTATGAGTACTTGCTCAGGAGATTGAAAAAAGAACAATGAGAAGTCAATCTCCATAAACTCCTCTTTCTCTTGGACCGGAAAAATTGCGAATTTCGCAAGTCGGATTGGTCTTAAGGTCGGTTGTTTTGTTTGGGCAATTTTGTTAAAGTATACTACAGTTTGACATTTGATCTATCTTGTAGCTAAGGAAAGGCAAGTCTCTTCGATTTTAAGTCACACTGTAGGATTCACGCGTTGGATTATACGCATAAAAAAAAACTCCATTGTCCACAGTCCAACACCCAGCAATTACATGTTTGAGTGTTGAGTCAAATTTCGACATGTAGTCATGTACGTATAATCCTTTTCAGTATCTGTTTTACTGTTTATTCTTCATCAAACAGCAATAACAAACAGACATTTGACATTCTGACTAATCTCTTGTCAAAGCATTTTCTATTTGAAACGTTTGAAACAATTGAAAGGTTAAAGACGTATTTTTGAGATCTCCCGAACTTTTGTTTATAGTTGTTAACTGCTACAACTTGTCCAAGTTGGTACTTGTCTTAGCAAGGTTTCATTTGAGTTAACAAGGAACAAAGACGTATGACTCCACACTAAATTTGCGTTACGCTGTTTCATTTTGCTGGGTAATTTAGATGGTGGGTTTAAAAAAACTAAAAGTACAAAGATGTGAATTGTGATTAGAGGTTGGAACTTGGAACTTTGGAAGTAATATTATTGGAGTAAGGTTTGCGTTGTATCCCGAATCCCGATTGCTGATTGAGAAAATAGCTGTGTGTCTCTTCACTTTATAATGCATGCAATGGTATTGTCTTTTATAATCCCCATGAAGCATGGTGAGACAGCAGCATCACAACGTTACGTCGTTCAAATGTTTGCTTAAGCCATTCCGAAAACGTAAGCTAATATTCCATGTCAAGTACTTGGCCTATACTCCTTATATAAACTACGGTCGACGGACTTGTTTGTTAGAAGTCGGTAAAGAAGTTTAAGCTCCCTGGTAGAATTAATTGACAACAAGATTCACGGATCTTTTTGTTTTTAATAAAAAAGAACAAAAAAAAACCCGATGTTACATGAAAACAGTAGAACCACCACAAACAATACAAAACGCTGTGCGATTTTCAGACAAAATCAGGATCTCGTAACCAGAATTCTGAATCAAATGATAGCCAATCTTTAGTCGTATCGTATTGTAACGAAAAGAACATGACTTGGTTATTGATGTATTCGCTTTTGGATCAAAGATATCGACATTTCAACCGATTTCAGACTTAGATAAGTCAGATTAGACAAGTCGTAGGTTTGAGTTTTGACAAATGGTGACGTAGTATCAGGTTTGCTGAATGAAGAATCCAACTCGCTGGATTCTCGAGTATACAAAAAGATTCAACAAAAATCTAGCCCTACCTAGTTGGCTAGTTGATGCTTAGCTACATTAACACGTAACACGGCTCCATAAGGATAATGGCGAGATTAATGAAAGAACATACTTTAACTAGGATCTCGCTCTATGTTAAGAAAAAATGGCTTGACAGACAAATTAATGTCGAGTGTGGGGTTTAAGTTTTTATTAATATAGTAGCTTAGTAAATTCATGACATATGCCAGCATATGTGATTTTTGAACAAAGAATGTTTGCCAGGCCAAGCAAAAATTACCACGCTAATTCCTTGTGCTGCCTATATTGTAATTTATGGACCCAGGCCCGGCTCTGAAGGGTGGCCTCCTGGGCTCCAGCACAGGGCGGGAAAAGAATTCTAAGTTGTTGTGTTTACTGTTTAGACATTTGTTAACCATCTTTGACAGTTTTGAGGAAAAACTTCACTGTATTATTGTCTTATACTGGATGATTAATCATTAACGTCACTAGATTCACCACGTGTTTAAACAGCTAATAAAGGCACATCAGTATCTTTTTTTTTGATAGAAAAACACGATTAAAGATTAACCTGGCAAAGGAGTTACAAGGATGTTCAATGTATCCGAACAACGTTCGGGATCAGCCAAAAAAGAAAACTTCACAACATTAGACAGAGACTCAGTTGAGAAGAACTTGACACCCTTTGACCTAACTTTCTTAGCTAGCTTATCTTCTACTGACAAAAGAACTCTGTTCTTGAATTTAAAAGACACACATTGCAGACTATTAAAAAGACTTAGACATTTTTTGACATTCACACTAGCTTCCCACGGAATTGACAGATGAAGCTTCATATCTCCATTGAGAATTGACACCAAGTTTTTGCAATCACTAACAACGCAAACTGACTTCAGTCCCCATTCTTTAATCCACTTCAACGCCTCCAGCATAGCTTTTGACTCTGCATCTAAGGGGCATCCTGCCCAACTAGCTCCCGCTCTGCACTCTCTCCGACAACCTGAAGGATCAAAAAGAAAGATTGCGAATCCCATGGATCTGTCAGTGGGATTGAAAGCCGCATCAAATTGCATAATCCAGTCGAAATGAACATCTTCCTGATTCCAGTTTCTGACGGTTTCTGGTTCCTTACTTATAACAGGGCAAATGACAGGAGAATCCTTAAGCTTTAACATGATATGTTGAACTAAGTTTTTAGGGTTAGGTTTAACCTTTAAATTATGATGAACCTCATTTCTGTAATTCCAAATAGACCAAAGAATGAAAGCTAAAAGATCTTTTCTGTTATTATTAGCAACATCTTCCAGACAATAATTAAACCAGTCCCTAATATTATTGTTATGTTTATATAAAGTTACATGGGATAAAGAGAAAGCAAACCAGATTGCTTTAGTGAAGTTGCACTCCACAAACAGATGAATTTCATCTTCCAACGCATAAGCATTACACAGTTTACAGCATGGATCCACATGGCCATTAATCTGATAAATTCTATAATTTAGAGAGAGGACTCTAGAGACAAGTTTCCAGCAAAACAGATTGATCCTAGGTAAGGAATGCAAGCTCCAGATTTGTTTCCAGAAATGCACCTCTTGAGGGTTTCTAGAATAATTTGTGAGATACTTATAGACTGATTTGGTTGTAACTTCTCCAGATGGAGTAGACAGCCATTTAATAGCATCATCATTTTCAATATCAGGTGTAATTGACATGATTCTATTATGCATTGAAGGGTGTATGTATTTGGTGATCAAATCACCATCCCAACAGCCTTCATCGTTCATTAATTGACTCACTGTTTCAGGTTTATGGACATCTGACACAAGAGGAGTTAGTTTCTCCTCTTGGTCAGGCAGCCAATAATCATCCCAAATGTCGATGGATCTGCCATTTCTAACCTGCCAAACATGATTTGAGTTAATGATTTCAAGACCTTTCTTTATACTTCTCCAAATCCAGGACTTATTGTATTTTCTAGAGTGTTTTAGGGGATGTGACTTTGGGTAATATTTATATTTCAAAACTTTAGCCCATAATTGATCCGGGTTAGACATCAACCTCCAGGCCATTTTCGTTAGTAAAGAGATGTTATGCTTATAAGGGTCTCTAATTCCTAGACCTCCAGAATCCTTACTAGTGCACATGCTCTTCCAAGCTTTAGTATAAATGGCGTGGTTTGGGTCTTTTTTATCCCACCAGAAATCTTTTTGCAATTTATTAATTCTGTTGAGCACCTTTTTGGGAAAAGCCAAACATTGCATTTGGTATGTTGGATAGGAGGATAGGGTGTTTTTAATAAGAACAGTCCTACCTGCCTGAGCCAGAATTTTGCTTTTCCAACCCTGAAGTGACTTGTAGTATCTGTTAAGTAAGGATTCAAAATTGTTTGTTTGGTTTCTATCAAAGAATAATGGCGTTCCCAGGTATTTATCATTCTTAGAGATTTGTTTCACTTTTAAAATTCTAGAGAGAATTTTACAGTGCTTGTTATGCATTTTTGGGGAGCAATAAAGACCTGACTTCTGATGGTTTATTACTTGACCCGACATTTCACTAAAAATGCCAAGAATTTCCATAACCTTTCTAGCTTCAGGGATGTTGGCCTTTGTAAAGAGGAAACAATCATCAGCAAAGAAGAGGTGGGAGATAGGAGGGGCATTTCTAGCTACTTTAATTCCAGAAATCTGCTTATTCTGTTCAGCTCTATGCAATAGCCTAGATAATATCTCCATTGTGAGAATGAATAGGTATGGAGAGAGCGGATCGCCTTGGCGAAGCCCTCGTTGGACACTAAAAACATTCCCTGGAGATCCGTTAAGGAGAATTGAGAATGAAGTGGTGGTGATGCACTGCATTATCAATGCACACCAGTCCTTACTAAACCCAAAAGCTAGGAGCACTCTCTCTAGAAAAACCCATTCGACTCTGTCGAATGCTTTCGAGAGGTCTATCTTTAAGGCAATATGACCATTTTTATTTCTAGATGTTTTCATTGTGTGCAGTATTTCATGGGCTATGATGATGTTATCAGTGATCTGTCTGCCCGATATAAAAGCAGACTGATTCTGAGATATAATTTTATCTAGCATTGGTTTTAGTCTATTCGCTAAGAGTTTTGAGATGACCTTGTAAGTAGTATTGCTGAGGCTAATAGGCCTGAAATCACCAGGAGAAGAAGGATTTTGGACTTTTGGAATTAGGGTTATAAAAGTATGGTTCATAGATTTCAGAAGATGTTTGCTTCTAAAGAATTGTTGGACTAACTCAACCAGATCCTTTCCAATGATATCCCAATGGTTTCTGTAAAAACCAGGGGGGTAACCATCCGGACCTGGAGATCCCCATAAATTCATACAAAACAGAGTATTTTTAATCTCCTCTGGTTCAGGAATTTTAGTTAGCATTATGTTTTCTTCTTCTGAAATACATGGCTGGACAATGGAGTCAAGCAATGCCTCATGCAAAACCCCACTAGACCTGCCAATTTTCTTAAAATGAGTTATAAGCATATCCTGAATTTGGTTTTGGTCATCAAGCCAAAGACCAGATTCATCTCTTAATGTGTGTATATGGTTAACCCTTCTTCTATGCGAAGCAGTTTGATGGAAATATGCTGTGTTTCTGTCTATGTCCTTGAAAAATTTATCCTTTGCAAGGTGATTCCAATAATCGTACTCTCTAGAGTACCAGACATCTAATTGATGTTGATAATCTTTGATTTCAGAGATTGGAAGCGGATTACATTTATGAAGGTGCTCAATTTTAGCGTTAAGTTCTTCAATGTTAGTAAATATATTTCCGAACACTTTTTTATTCCAGTTTTTCAAAATGTAAGATAGGTTTATCAGTTTATCCTCAAACCTAAAAGCAATAGAACCTGAGTGCCTATCTATCCAATTATTCATAACAATTTTTTTGAAATCCTCATGGTCTGTCCAAGGTCTAAGAAGTCTAAATGGTCTATTTATTTTCTTTTGGATTGGTTTAGAAATTAACATAATCGGAGTGTGATCTGATCCGACCCTAACCAGATGTTTAACAATAGCGTTAGGGTACAAATTGACCCAATCAGTAGAAGCTAAAAATCTGTCTATTCTCTCCTTGATATTTTCATTCCCCTCTCTGTTATTTGACCAGGTAAAGGGTATTCCTTGGTATCTTAAGTCAATAAGACCTAGTTTCTGAATGACATCATGAATATATTTAGTTGCACTAGAAGTACATTCATTGCCTCCTTGTTTTTCCTGAACATGAAGGATGAAATTCAGATCTCCAACAATAATCCAAGGATTACTGTTGTTAAGACCAAAGGACTCTATTTGATCCCATTGATCAAATTTAAGGGGTGCTGCTGTAGCACCATACATGCAAACTAGGTTCCAATTATTGTTATAATTATCTACTACTTGCAAAAAACATAGATTATGAAAATACTTTAAGCAAGAGACTTTAATATTATCATGCCAAGCTATTAAAAGTCCTCCTGATTGACCTATTTTGGGAACCAGAAACCACTCACTAAACTTATGTCTTCTAGCAATCTTCTCCATAAATTCAATTTTCGCTTTAGTCTCTGCCAGGAAAATCAAGTCAGGGTTGTGTTTTTTTAACAAATGTCTGAGATGATTTTGAGTGATTGGGGGTCCAATCCCTTGTACGTTCCAGGATAATAGTTTCATAGTGTCGACAAACTTAGCACTCTGACTATTCTTAGCTGAAATGACACAATAGATAAAACGGGTATATAAAGTATGAGGAAGATGCTTAAGTAGAGTAAAGTAAAAGGGACTCTTGAAGTAGATGTGAGTAAGACTTTTAACTAAGTAAATTAAGAGATTGTAAAAGAAATCAAATTCAGAAAAATAAAAGCAAAAAACGCAGCTATTCCCCAAAATGATGAGAATAAAAAAGAAACAACTTATACTGAAGTGGAGATTATGGTTAGGAATCATGCAAAGAAAAGACAGGAGTATATGTAGATACAAAAGGAGTGTAAACGAGATATGAAAAATGTAACTAACCTGATTGGTGATATCAGCTAAGGAATTGGCATCAACCCGAACAATGGCAGCGACATCCTCTTCCTGATCAATTGCAATTGGAGCATGTTCATTCGGCATCACCATCTCCTCATTAACATCTTCAACGAAGGTCACAACACCAGTGTTTTCAACCATATCAGCTCCCGAGCCAGCAACAGTATAGTCCTCCAATAATTGAGCCCAAGCAAACTTATTTTCAAGTGGGATACAACCTTCTTCAGTTACAGTTTCAGCAAGCTTATGCAAAGCCGCTGCGATTTCTTGATTGAAAGCCTCCATCTCATCATTTCCATCCTCATTCACCCTTGGCCTCTTGTTTCTATTTTCACCTCTAGCTGAAGATTCCGGAAGGTCACTGACAAAACCAACTGTCTTCACAGGGGAATTTGGAGGAACCCTGACACTCTCTTCAGGAACAATAATCTCCCTTTCAGAGAAGTTTCCAGCTTGATTTTCCACATTGTTATTTGTTTTAGAGCCGCCATCCAGATCACCACCTATTTGCTCCTGGATCTCGGGGGGAGGGACCACAGCTGCATCATCTTCTGGGAAAGGATCAACACCTCTTAATGAAAGAACAGGTACATTCTGCCACGCCATGTTGGCCATCCAGCCACAATACTGTTGAGAATGATGCCAAACATAACAACCTCTGCAAGTGCAGGACGGGAAGCCGAGGTAGAAAAGGGCAAACTTGACAACTCCACCATCCTCAAGAGTGAGTTTAACTTTTCTGCACAGTGGAAAGCAAATTGGAAGCTTCACTCTTGCCTTCACCACACCAGTTCTATCTCTGTTGAACAGTTCCTGAACTTCTCCAGCTTCAGAAGCCACCATGTAGGGAATATTATCTCTATTTAGATCAGCTCTCAATCTGAATTCCACATAGAACAACTCAAACTGGAAGACCACCTGATTCACGTTCATGTTAAAATCCCAAGGCAAAAGACATAATAGATAACCCCCAACAGAATGAGGTCTTCCCCTCAGAATTCTCTGATACATTTGTCTTGATTGGATCTTGATCAAATGGAAAACTTCAGATATTGGCTAGAGCAAACCCAGTCTAAGACGCAAAGAAGCCAAAGAACGATGCAATTGCAGATTCCGATATGACCAGTAGACTCACGCGCCACTGCCTATGTTCTCGTATGAGCCAAAGCCCTAGCACCTACCAACCAGGTATGGAGGCGAGAAGGGATTAATTCCTGAAAGGAAACAAGAAAAAATTAGGGAAAGAACTCAGGAAATTAAGAAAGCATAAAAAAAACAGATTAAAGTAAATTTTAAGGATCTGCCAAAGAGAATTCAAGGAGACAGGAAAACAACAGATATCGGGAATCTAAGGAAACATAACAATATCAAGGGAAAGAAAAGGGATTAAAAACCAGCATAGATTAAAAAGACGAAGAAAAGTTGCGGTTACTGAAAATCTAGGTTATAATCATGATAAAGATAGGCTAGGGATTATTACTGAAAAGCAGTATCAAAAGAAACGGAATAAAGAATAGAAACAGATTTTGCAAGGAAAGATGACAAATAATCAGATCATGCGAGAAGATCTAGGGATTTTGGTATAGGTTTTTGTAAGAACTTGTTGGAATCGTGAAGAAACTGAGTCGACCCGTTTTTCGCCCGAGTCACAGAGCAAATGGACCCCCCCCAATCCAGGCACATCAGTATCCGTTGTATCATTTTTGTATGCCATTTGTCAAC
>JAJJMA010188549.1:30229-58425 GCA_023529015.1 Papaver nudicaule | reverse complement strand
TGTTGGTTATCATGTTAAATACTCACCATTTTAAAAGTGATCAATCTAATGATGAATACGAAATTTCTTAAGAGCGACCGTGTTGTTTGGAAAAGAGAGTCGAATTTAACCTTTAGAAAAATCGACATTATATTTGTCCAAGTGTATTTTATGATTTTTTTTTCATTTTTATTTCTCACTAATAATGTGTGATTATCGTTCAAGTATGTGCAATTTGCATGCTAATAAGAATGAATGAATTATGTTTGACAATGAAAACCGAGTGTTAAGAGATTTATTTGTCTATAAATTCAAGCATTTGAAAGTTTTCCAATGTCTTAATTAAGTAAGGTAAATGAAGAATGGACACAAATTTTTCCAAATTTTGATTGCAAAATTTGATCAATTAAGATGATGGAGAAAACTGGGAAAATTATGAAATTAATTGAATTCATGTGGTTCTAAAAGGAATAAGCATGGATGATTGGGTTTCTTACGGTCTCAGACAAAGTTACAACCAACCATGAGAGCCATTACCAGATATTTTATGATTTTTTTTTTTCATTTTTATTTCTCACTTATGATGTATGATTATCGTTCAAGTGTGTGCAATTTTAATTATGTTTGACAGTGAAAACCGAGTGTTAAGAGATTTATTTGTCTATAAATTCAAGCATTTGAAAGTTTTCCAATGTTTTAGTTATGTAAGGGAAATTAAGAATAGACACACAATTTCATAATTTTGATTGCAAAATTTGATCAATTAAGATGATGGAGAAAACTGAAAAAAATTATGAAATTAATTGAATTCATATGGTTCAAAAAGGAATAAACATGGATAATCGGGTTTCTTACGGTCTCAGACCAAGTTAGAAGCAAACATGAGAGCCATTACCAAGTACTTAATGTCCACTGGGTTTTTCAACATAAAGTATACATACATAGAAGATAACACTAATTAATTAAATAATTTATTGCATTAGATTTAACAATTTTATTGGGAAAACATAAGAGGCTTTCTTATTTTAACAAACATGATATTTCTGCTATTATCCTTAAAATAAGAAAACAAATACGGATTTTATATTCAATCCTTTGCAGTGTAGATATGCAAATCTATCATGGTATCTGAGAGTTAAGCCTCACGGCGATGATCCTTGGGAGTAAAACCTAAATCTCTTCAAAACCACCATTAACCACCACCACCTCCGCCATCCATTGCTGTTGATTCTGATTTCGTCATGTTTCCTGGCTGCTGCTGAGACTTGTCATTGAAGTCAGAGTTTTTTAGTTGTTATCTGCTCTGAGTTTTGTGCTCTTAAATAAATGATTCATCTCAAATGTAGGGTTTTTATGCATCAACAACAACCATTGACATCGATTTACTCAAATTAGTTGATAATTTTTCTCCATCCACTTCCATTAATGGTGTTTATGTGAGTATCAAGGTTTACAATACCTTCTTGCTAGGTCAACAAATAGGATTAAGCATGCTTCTTAGGTTTGAATTGAAGTCTTCTGGTTGGGTTCTTGGTTATTCAATTTGTTTCTTAATTAACTATCCACTCAAGGTTGTCGGTAATTAATCTACAATTTTCGATTGGATCTGGCAAATCTGTAGTGTTGATTACTTCAAATTTAATTTCATTTGTTCAAATTCTGATTTACTACAACTACGGGTATTCAATTTCAAAATTGATCTCGTTTATTCGTCATAATTAGGTTATTTTCATATAATTTATTTATCAAGATTTACTGCTTCTTGATTCCTGATGTTATTTGGTCTTAGCGTGTTTGATTCTGCTGCAATACATTGGTTAGATGATGACTTAATTTCGTTCCACTAGATAGTGAATTAATTTCTTAAATTCAGGAGAAGGTTGTGAGTTTGTTGGTGAATATGTTGATGCTAGTTTTCTTAGCTCGTTTTCAATCATCAATCCTCAATTCTTACTTCGAGACAGTCCTCACCTATGATTACATAGTTGTGTTGAAAATCTTGTGTGTTTAATGATGGTTCCGAGTTTTTGGATTTCGGATTGAAGTCGTTGGTGTACTGATTCACAGATTGATGTTCTCTTTGTTAAGTCTGCGTATATAAGGTATGCAACCTGTTTTTCTGTTTGCTTATAGTTAGAGTATGCAATCAGTGGTTCATTTCCCATCATGTTATTCAAAAATACACATAAAGTTCAATCTTCAATCGTACTTTTCCTTTTCCTTTTCATATTGATATTAATATGAATATACAAGAAATAAGTGGATTAATATGAAGAATGTTAAACATTCAATGAAGATCTTTTACTGTGTACAAGGAGTTTGCAATAGCAGAAAGGGATCTATATGTGAGTTGTTGCATATTCGTGTTGTTGTCAGTTTGATTTTTAATGAGTTAGTGAATGGATTGATTGTTGCTGGATGGGATTGTGAATTAAGCAAGTGAGTTGATAAGCACAGTTAGTGTTGTGATTTTTCTTGGGAGTTCTTTGTTCTTATATCAGGAAAACATATTACTACTGCAACACGATGTTAGTCACCCTCTACATCAACTTACCTGTTGTTAGCATCACGATATTCTTACTACTTCAACAACTGAGAGAAACTACGACACCAACTACACCAGTTTACTCCTGCTGTTTTGCTTCTCACTGAATGTTATGCTCATGCATTGTTTTTCACTCAAAGTGCTTATCTTCACCAACTCCTGATATGAACTACAAAAAGGCTACCTCTTCCTATTATATGATGTTGTGTGAGTTGTGTGGCAATCTTAAGGTCTCTTTCAAGACACCTTAAGATTGAGGGAGGGTATAATGATATATGATGTTGTGTGAGTTGTGTGATGTAATGAGAGTGTGAAAATATTCAATTTATGTAAGTAATATAAGTGTGTGTATAGCACGTGTAAGTGTAGGTCTATCAATGAGTCTAGAGAATTGAGTTTCTATATAAACTCTAAACAAGTCTCTGTAACAACTATCTTTTATAAATTTTATTCAATCATTTGCAATGTAGATATACAAATCTATCAGGGAGCTGAAGAACAAGACAAAATAGAGTTATTTTGTAGTAAATTTGGACGTGTATTGATTTAGGAGAGTAGTGTATTAAAGGACGAGATTGTTAGCACGTCTGATGTTAGGATTGTCTGTCTCTTTTTCTTTTTCTTTTTGTTGAAATTCGGCACTTTATTCATAAGATAGAGCAAGTGATTACAATGTAAGAAGGCATAAAGGCATCCACAAAAGAAAAAACCCTTGAATATGCACCAAGGCCCAAAGGTTGAAAAGATACATGAAAACAATCAATGCTCCGAGTTCTTGACTTATCGACAATCCGATTGAAGAACTTCCAGATCCATGGCGATGAAGAGAAACAATAAAAATCACTGCAGTAACAACCTAGAGTAACTAGTAAAACACAAGTTAATAAGAGTCTAATTGTCTAGAGATGTGGGATGAGACCTTCGATAAAAAGCATCCCTGAGAAGGATCTCAGATATTTCTCTGCCCAGACTAACTAAACATATCTGGGTCTTCATACACAATCTCCTAAACCAAGTGTGAACCTGCAGTTAAGAGTATTATCAGGTTAATGAGACGGACTGTAGTGGCTAACAAGTCTTTCATCCATGGCAAATGCATCTATGTTGTTGTTCATTAAGCTCATGTTGTCTGTCACATCAAGAACAATATGCCTGCAAAACGAAAAACTAAACCTAGTACTAGATAACCTTCATGTATGAATGTTCTACCACTATTGGAGATACTTTTAGTTAGTGCATTTTATGATTTTTGTTTTTCATTTGATATTCGTTATTATTGTTACAAGTATCTGCAATTTTTATGCTAACAAGAATGAATGACTTTTATGCGACAATGGTTACCAAGATCTATGTATTTATCCATATATATTCGTTCTTTTTTACAGTTTCGTAATGTCTTAACAATTACGCTAACACAACAAAGAGTGCATTCACATTTCATAATTTTAGAAACAAAATCTAATCGATTGAGATGATGAAGAAAATTGAAAAACTGCAAAATTAGTTGAATCATTTTCTTCTTAGCTAGAATAATTGAATGGAATCAATAAGAAAGTAGGGAGTCTAGTTGGTGCAAGAACTACTTACAAACTATTTAGTGAATATTTTATGCTTAGTTAAATAAGAAATTAGAGTAATGTTTCCGCTGCAAGGATTTTGTAAACATATATATGCAAACTATTGTACAACTCATATTATTTTAGCTCAGGTTAATATGATAATTTTCGAAATTGTTGTGTATATGCATTTTTACTTTTGTCTTTATTGTTTTTTTCTTTTCCAGAAACACATTTTAGAGGCAACTTGCTAGAGAGATGAGGATGATAACACAAGTTTAGAATAGTTCTGTTTTTAATACAAGGGATTTACTTGTGCCGCAGATTACTAAATATTGTACGTTCATATTTTTGAAATATGTATTTCTCCATCTCCTTGTAAGCGGCACGGTACCTGCCTCATAGTCCCAAAATATTCATTGTCTTCTAAGGTAGTTAAGAATCAACTAAAGAAGACACACGCATCTTTGCAATCAATAAGAGACAGTTATTATATGATAAAATTAATAAAAATATTTATTATTAGTAGCTTAAATAAAACTATTGGATTAATAGGCAATTATGGAGTCAGGGGGCCCCGTAACCATTCAAGGGTTAATGGAATGAGAAGGGTCCAATACAACCACAACCTTTGGATCAAACACTTGTCGAGATCTCAACGGTCGTATGTCTAGCCTAATTTGTCCAAATTTTAACTTGTACTGCCTAGAAAACTCTACTCCTCATGAAGCCACCTCATTTTCAAGCCAATCAAAATCCAACTCCAATTTTAAAAATAACAAAAATCTGAATTATTCTTACTATGTCGCTTTTTATTGTTGCAAAGATTTTATTAATTAAAACAGAATAGGGCATAGCTAGCCACTCTTAATAAAATTATTATGGTTCATATGAAAACTGAACATTCTTAACGTAGAAAAATTAACTTGTTAGCTCGAGTTTTTATACTCCTATTTTCTCTATTTATCTTCTCCAAACTTTCCACTCGAAGCGTCAATGCTAGGATGGTAGCATGAAGTGCTTTGGATTCTTTCTTAAGTAAATTAATACTCTGATTTTCTAAACTTGATTTTCTCGACAAATCTGTAATAGATTTACTATTAAGTGTATTGAGATTTGGCGTAGGAGCCATTCTTTTTCCACGTTCGTAGAAGGGTTTAAATGTACCATCAGTAAAATCTGGGTTTTCAAAACTCAAGGATTTGAAATCAGATGAGTACTCTTGTTTTCTCTTAATGTACCTCTGATCATTGTTAACGGTGGAGTTTAATGTTGGTTTATTTGACAATATTTGAATATGTTTCCTCTCAACTTTTTTACTTATATGAAAAGACATTGAAATTAAACTGAAAGAACAAAATCACCCAAAGATGATCAATATGCAGAAATCAAACGGAATACCACCATTATAAATACCTATCATAGTTTTCGTATGAATTCAAACTTCATATAGTTCGTAATATAGTTAACTACATAGTTTTAGTATGATTTTTTTTAATTCGTATGAACTTCAACTTCATAGCTTAGGTATGCTTTTAACTTCATAGTTTTCGTATGGCCTACATATTTCTCCCACAAATAATATCTTCTAGTGATCGATCAATGCTAATATGAGAATCTGAGATTCTGTAACCCCCCAATTTCTTATCACAAAGTATAAGGATAGGATGACTATGGAACACCTAAAAATGTGAAATCCTACCCAAGTTAATGAAATTAAGGCATAATATCAAGTCGCAATCTGACCAAACTTATATGTTTCTCAGTATTGCAAAACTTACCCGCAGCTCTTCGGTAAATCCCTTGGTGGTGAAAAAACTTCCAATGACTTGGGCCAGCCATCCAAGTTCTCTGGATTCATGTCCCTACGTATACTGGAATTTCAATTATCCTCCTTGTTGAATGACGTATGGTATACGAACCATGGCTATTTTTATATTTTTGGAGTTGATTCTGAATTGTCAGTTGGTTTGGAATGTGTAAGTTGTATTCTTTTAGCATGTCCATCATACTATTCATAGTTACATACTTTCATGCACTGCTTTCATCTCTTCCGCAGACGGCACATGATTACTTAATATTGTAATTCATATGTTGTACGTAATTTCTCCATCTCCTTGTAAACGGCTTGGTACCCGCCTCATAGCCCCCCAAAAAAATTCTTTGCCCCCTAAGGTAGTTAGGATTAAACTAAGACGACGCATCTATCTTAGCATTAATCACTAGTGGATTTGGCCTGTTAAACGACCGTCGGGGCATGTAGCAAAACACGCTATTACGACGCACACGATCAGTAGCATAAAGGGTCGCTTCTGAGGCGTGTTATTTTTCTACGGCGCACAGTATGGGAAGCAGATGAACGACGCGCATTAACCGTGGTACCTAAATGACTATTAGGATCGGTAGTCCTTGATTTTGACTATTAAAAAAAATGGAATCAGCTTTGTCTGAATTCCTTTATTCAGAAGCTGAATCCATCTGTCTCACTCAAATTAAATTCAAATTATATTGAAATGAAACTCAAATTTAAATTCAAATGAAACTCAAATTTATGAATTCAAAGGACATTCAAATACATTTGAAGTGAAACTCAAATTCAAATTTATAAATTCATTTGACATTCAAATACAAGTGAAAAATGAAACTCAAATTCATCCGTTTCAATTACATTCAAAATGAAATGAAACTCAAATTAATAATCTAGAATGACATTCAAATACAAATTTAGGTTCAAATTTAATAAAAAGAAGGATTGAAATCCTGAGTTCACTACATTCTTAGAAACTACTTTTACATATTTCTAATAACTCCATTAATCACTCCTGCAGCACCTTTGAAACAACAATATAGCCTGCACATACATAAAAATCAATCATCAATACCACTGCGGATTCTCTAAACATAAATCTAGTGCAAGAGAACTTTATTAAACATTCAGCACACTGCAATACTCATTATACTACAGTTTAGTGCATTTAGCACTAGCAAGCCTTACTACAGTTTACACTTATACTAGTAAGCATTCAACACGGTGCAGTTTCAGGCATTACGAGAGTGCTTGCGTGATTAAAGTAAGAATATAAGGAAATACGTAGTTCAAGTGATTTACACCAAGATGTAGGTAGATTCGTGCAAGTACCGGAAACATTCATTCATCAAACAACTACTTTTATGGGTTAATCACTAGATGTTTCTACCCCGTCCAAACTTGTGAAATCCAATCTGAGAAACTCAAATATTTTCTATATATATACTCAAAT
Source organism: Papaver nudicaule (assembly GCA_023529015.1). NCBI lineage: Eukaryota > Viridiplantae > Streptophyta > Magnoliopsida > Ranunculales > Papaveraceae > Papaver > Papaver nudicaule. Next base: position 51,085 of record JAJJMA010188549.1, on the reverse strand, counting down.
CTCTGATTTTCAGCTCTGTGCGGCAACTGGACTCGATGTTTCAAACAACTTAGCATAACACACCCCAAGCATGACAACAACATGTATCTCAACTTAATAAAACATATAGTTACAGGATATAAAAAGATTGTCAACGATAACTGATGTTGTAAAGTGCAAACACAGGTCTGTAATGCTGATTCCTGCTCCAAAACTAAAGCTGTGACATTTCACCAAGTCATATTTATCTACATTTACTTGGTTACAAACTAAAACATTCAGCATTCCTAGTTCTTACTGATGACCCACACAAATGACATCCAACAGAAATATGTCATCCAACAGATAAAACAGTGAAAAAATTGATTACTTACTTCCATTGAAATTGTGAAGCATAGCATAGTACTCAATCTTACAGTATGCTCCTGTCCATTGGTTCACAGAAGCCTCAAACTGGAACCTCCTCCGGTTGAGATGTGGCTCATCTTATCGGCAATACAAACTTTCTCTACAGCTGCAACAATTACAACGGATGTGAGTGTAGGATTTGGTAAATCAATGGGTGTAATTGCATGATGTATTTTATGCAATTACAACGGATGCGAAGTGTTTTCAACAAAAGTGTTCTCATAAATGCAAATAAACATGTCAAGAAATAGATGGCACTAGTCCACCTACATAACATGTGTGTTCTTGCAAGACGGAAGAGCATTGACATTAATGACCGAAAGACTTCCCAATTCCAAACAGACTAATGTAAGTGCAAGCAGGGAGTCAGTCCATCAAATACATATCATTCTCATGACCCTAAGCAAAGAGCAATGATACAAAACAGGGTCCAACTAAAATAACATTGAAAATCCTGTTAACATTATGTTTACTAACCCAAATGAAGAAGCAGTATATAAGAAAGAGAAAACAGAATGTTAGAGTGACATCAGATGAGATGTATAGACACCACGCCAGATCCGGCCATGTGCAACATTTTGGTTTTTTCATGTGCAACGGATATAGCCGTTGCACAACAATATCCGTTGCAAAAAATAGTATATCCGTTGCACATAATAAGCGTAAACAAAATAATAATAGCCAATAAATGGGCAACGGTTTATAATTAGTGTGCAACATTTATATTCGTTGCACAATATGGTATATTTGTAAATTTATTTTTTTATAAGGGCTTTTACCCTGGGAAAATAAAAACAAAACATAAAATACCTAAATGCCTAAGTTTTTTTCGCACTCTCTCTCTCTTCTCGTCGGGCTCAACTCTTCTCCTCTCTTTCCAGACGAAAAAACCCAGAGAAAAAAAAAACTGAACCCTAAAAAAACCAGAGAACTAGATGATGAAATCCCTTGAAACCAGTTGAATCGTCATCAAAGGAACCAGAAATCAAAGCCCCTAAACTTGAAATCCAAAAACTTAACCCTAAGATTTCGATTTGGGGCTAAAATCGATTTCTGAGGTATAAAATTTCTGATTTTTTTTAGGGTTTTGATCTTATATGACTTTAATCACTGATGGGTTTGTTATTTACATCCAGGGGGTTAATAATCGAAGGTGGACACTGATTTTACACAGGTAAAAAAACCCAATTTTTTTTTAGGGTTTTGAGTTTTAGGGTTTTCTGTTTTCAGTCTAATGAATTGCTATTGAATCTTATAGGTGCTGAAGTTGTGGAAAGGGTTCTAGGCGAAATTCAGTCTATTGATACTCTTTTCTCTTAATTGTTTTTGATGATTTTAGGTTCTAGGGTTTTGATTTTCCTGTGCGTCAATTTTAATTTGGGTTCTTGTTTGTTTTGATAATTGATACTCTATTGATACTCTATTTGCCCCAGCTACCGCTTCCAGCTCCACATTTGGCCTCATTGCCTGTTCTTGTTCTTGCTAACAGGTACCGAAAATTTCGGTCTATTTTCAGTCTATTTAATTATACACACTGGCTTCCAAAAAATCTAGAATGCTTTCTGAAAAAGATATGTCTCTTCATAATTGGCATTTGAGTCAATCCTGAGTTTTTTTTCATGTTTTCCCCCATTTTCGCCCAGTTTCATCGTTCTTATATTGCAGCATCCATTACAATTTAGCAAGCTTATTAAGAATAAGGCACGGTAGAATGATATCCTGTCCCTCCTTTTTGCTAACAGTGCAAGGCCTTACTCATTTGTTTTTACTTTCAGATTCCAAACATGTCATCTAATATTGCTTCACAAGCACTGTTGCCTAGGACACAGGTTTGTCACTTTTCACCCATTCTGTTATTTTTAAGTGATACATGATCTATCTAATATAACTTCGATACAAGAAAATATCTAATTAATATGTTTGTAGGCAAAGGTTGTAAGGTGTTGATGGCGATGACTTTTAGTTACAGAAATTACTGAATTTCAGATTGATAGTTTGCTGAAAAGCGAGTAGTAACGATCGTTATACTGATTGTTGTCATTAAATTTTGTGTTCATGAGTAACAGAGCATTGTTAAGGATGTGATGTTGTTGTCACACTCAGTAATTGTTATTTCGTCATTCACTCTATTTCTTATATTGTGTTTCCTGAAAACAGTATGGAGTATCCGATGCACATCAACAAAGGAATCCTTCATCAATCTTAAGTGATCAAAGTACGTACCAGGTCCCTTTTTTGTTCTTTCCATTTGTTTATAACATATCAAACACATCTAGAAGTCAACTTGTAAGCCCAACCCACCCACCATCACTCACCTGAACCCCTGGGGTGCATTAAGTTCAAAAATTGATGGGAAATCGACTGTTAAATGATAAGTCGTGTTGGATCTTCTGAGGAAACGCGATTGCTGTTGAAACTTAGCTTGCAATGTTTTTCATTGCAGTGTTCAACATGGGAGCGGGAAATCCTGGTAATTTGATGACAATGCAGCAGAAACAACAGCTGCAGCAGCAACACCAACAGCAACAGCAACAGCAACAGCAGCAGCAGCAACAACTTGGTGGACAAGGTGGGTTTGGTAATCTATCAGGCAATACGCAAAATCTACAATCTGGCATGCTGCAACAGAATCCCAACTTCCAGCAACAGAATCAACAGTAGCACAATAACCTCAATGTTTAGTTGCCAGTCTATTTAACAGTGTAGGTAGTATGAGAAAGGATCTGCCCCTCAAGCCAGTGTGTATAATTATACATTTTCGGTCCGAAATAACTATGAATTTTGTCGTTTTAATTATGCTTGTGCAGATAACAATGTCCATTTTGTTCATGGTTGGGAATTTTATTTCATTGTCATGGTCTATGATGTAACCTGAGATATATTCTCCATTGGAAGTTGTAGCCTGTAGGTTGTGGGTGGTGGTTCTGGTGGTTGACTGTAGTGGGTGGTAGTGCTTGTGGTTGACGGTGAGGAATGGCTGTTCTCATAGGTGTTGGTGTTTTTGGTGGATGTTGTTGGTCTACTAAAATAGTTTTTTTCATTTTCTTTGGTCTCTTTTCATGTATCAGTGTATTAATATTTGGTTACTAATTTTTGTATCTTTTTGTTTGTTGTGTTAGGGTATCAAACAATTCTTGATTGGTTAACTGAGAAGATGTGCAGCTACAACATCAGTCTCTTCAATGCATGGAGACATGCCTCAGCAGGAGCGATCTGCAATCATGAAAGAGTTCAGATCAGGGGACACCATGTTCTGATAACAACATAAGTATGGGCTTGTGCAATTGATGTTTAAAAGGCAAGTTCTTTTGGTCTGGTCTCTCTAAATTTTATTGTGCATCAATCTACCCTTCAATTTTACATGTGTGCCGTGTCTTCATCATTCTAAGGTGGTGGACAGGTATGCTTTTTCCTTGGAACTTGACTTATCAGTTCGGTTTCTTGCTCATTAGTACCAAAATTGTGTGTATGTTTGCTTGCCGCTATCAAGGCATGGTAAAGGGTTATAGTGGAGAAGACTCATAGATGACAGCAGAGAAGACAAGTTTAGTCTGGAATTGGACAGACAAGTTGTGTCTTGACTATCACACTCTTGTAAGCTCACATTTTCTTTTCTGCTGCAGGGGGGAGGATGGTGCAACCGTGAAATGCTGCTTCAGACTTCAGAGCAAGTATTCAATGACGCAAATGAAGAATTGTAGAGAGTATCTTTGCTTGGAGCATTTTGATAACGAAAGACGTCCCCTGCCAAGAACTGATGTAGCCAGTTCCATCCCGGTAATTTGCAGCTTTTCTGTGTTGGTTATGTTTTGAATTTATCTCTCTTTTCCGAGTTACCATTCTCGATCTTGCGTTATCTGCCTTTTATTTATTCAATGGGTTCTTAATTATATAGTTTAATCTTATTAAATCGTATATCTCATTTCTTGAGTAAATGTACTGTCTGAGGCATGCTTATATGCATATGATATCATCTAAAGAGCACACTATGGTCTTGCAGAATCGGTTGAGCACAGAAGTAAAAGAGGAAGAAGATGCAGAAGTGCAAAAGCACAAGAAGCAAAAAGTGGAGGCTCACATCAAGGTTTTCCGTTTCACCTTTCATTTCTCACTCACTGATGATAAGTTTTACTAATAATACTAATCGAGTGGTAATGACGTAGCATTCCTTTGGCAATCATCTGTTCTTGTAATATTTGTGTATTAATATATACAAGAATTTCAAGAATAAAACATTTTCTGTTTTTTTTCAAGAATACAAATTTTGTTATTATTATTTTTTTTAATTCCTATTAAAAAATTTGCAACGGATATATTCGTTGCTCAAAATAAAATAACCGTGGCACAAATTAGCTCTGTGCAACGGATGAAAACAATTTGTGCAACGGATATATCCGTAGCACAAATTAATTGTGCAACGGATATATCCGTAGCACAAATTAATTGTGCAACGGATATATCCGTTGCACAATCCGTTGCGCACATGTGCAACGCCACTTTTGAAACGGAAATAAGCGTGGCACAAAATCTGTGCAACGGTTATATCCGTTGCACATGGGGCGATTTGGCGTAGTGAGAGAGAGTGGGTGGAGAGAGAAACTTACAATGCGAGTAATGGCTACAGGAAGGCCTTCGGAAAAAACTGGTCAACCACAGCCAGAGTCAAATTTGGTTGTTGATTTATACAGTGGTGTTAGAACCAGCACAGGTATACACCCCATCGCCATAAAATTTATACAGTGGTGTGTTAGAAAGCAACTCACTATATAAACCTTAATGGTCTTCCTCCCATCCCATTCCATAGTCCAAATTTTCTACATAGCAAAACATAAAATATTACAAATTTTGTACATACACACAACTCACAATAAATCAAAATTCATGCTTAGAGATTAAAGTACTTACAAAGTCAACCCCAATAGTGCTGATGTAACTCTCCAGATAAGAGTCATCCTGCGTGACAAAATTACAAAATGGTAAAGAACTCGTGCATCTATTTCATTATAAAAATTATAAATGGACACCCTATGAGAGTTTTGCACAAGCCAAACTAAAGTTGTTGGAAGAAATGTGACATGAAACAATTGATCAAAAAGGGGCAGCACACTACAGTATCATAAGATGTTTCTCTACTTAACATAATGTGAAGGGGATGAAAATGTCATTCTAGTACTCCAACAAACGAAAAAGGAAATGATTGTTCTCACTTCTCAACTAAAGTAAATTTCCATGATTGGATCAAGACTGGTACTAATGTTATGTTACACTTCACCACCTAACCACTTCACATTAAAATCAAAAGAGTAGAGCAGGGTAAGTATACCTCATGGAAATCCTCTTTTCTCATTAAAATCCTCAATTGCAACGATCATCACTTCTTACAAATTGAAATAAAAACGTCAATAAGAAACGTTGTGGGTTGCCCACAGTTCTCATCGACATTCATACTTTGATTTATAAGCAGTGAGTTCACGCCTCCTTCCTTAAACAAAATGCAATGCTTGAGTCAAATGATATACTTATCTGGGTATAAACAGAAAAATTGGTCCTGAGAAAAGGTATGAGATGATTCAAAATTCTGAGATCTCGTCAAAAACAATAACAGGGGAAAGGAAGGACTATCTTGGATTAAAAAACAAGATGTTACCAAAAACTTGTTTCATATTGACCCTCACCAAACTAATTGGTTAAAGGAATTCTGGTCTCCCTTTTTCTTAAGACAAAAATTAAATATGATCACAGATCAAGATATTACCTAAAACAAATGCCGCAAGTTATAATAATGATCCAAACAGAATGAAAAGAAAAAAGGAATGTGTCAAAAATACTAACAGCATCTACAGAAGCTTCAGCTGGTCCTCTAAAATAATTGAGAGCCCCTTCAATGAGACGTCTGTAACCTTGCTCAGGAGCAATCATATGGGGTTGATAACCATCTGCCTGTGAAACAACTTTCCTCACATTATCTAAGGAGAGATGTCGGTCAAACGGTAGCTTCCTCAATGCAGCAGGAAGCTAATTGTCAAATACTCCATATATACGATCTCCACCAGGCCTCCTGCGATAAAATTTGACGTGGAATAAAACCTCAGTGTCTAAGAATGGACAAAAATTTAATGCCTCTTTCTCTGAGATTATGCTGTAGTCTTGTGATGGCTTAATTTGTTATGATACAAGAAAGTTCAGTTTTGCCAGGAGTATTCCCTCCACAGCCTTAGACGCAGAACAAAGTGAAGCTAAACCTCTTCTAGCAGCACTGGAGCTAACTCAAGAATGAGGCTGCAACATATTTGTTTCCTAGGGACTGTGCTTCAGTTATAAGGGCTATTTCTAGTAGTTTTCCTAATGGGAAGTGGTATACCAGTTCTCTTATATCGGCATGAAGGCTTTTCAACGTTAACCTCTAAGTGTCCAAACTGTGTGTCGCCATGTAAATAGGTCGGGTAAGTGGTATTTTGGGTCTATTAAGTAAAGAGGCAGACGATAGTCTGGCAAGTTGCAACCTCCCTCTTTTTAAGTTAACAGTAAAGGTGAATCTTTCTCTTAAGGTTTTAGCATAAGGGCATAGAGAACTGAATGCTAACAGAAGAAAGAACATAGAATCACCTAGAAAATCTGCAATGGGGTACACGAGGACGGAACCGATAAGAGCTCCATATAGAGTACCACTTACCTGTACAACCAACGCAAGACAACCTTTAACTAACCTACGGTCCAGGGATAATTCATGTAACAAAACTGAGTTGCAAGACTTATCACAAGACCAAGCTGTATGGAAGACGATCGAACCACGTCATTCCACTAAGCTCTGGTGACTGTAAAATGGGCAAATATCAAGAAGAAAAACACGTTAAATCTTAGCATGGAACAAATCGATTTGCATAACCCTAAATACAAATCCTAGTTTCAAAATCTAGAAACAAAGCCTTAAATCAAAAACCAATATAAAAAACGCCAATTTTTCTTCTACCCAAATTGAAAAACCAAAACAACCAAATCGACCAACAAAACCCAAATTAAAAAACGAACAAATTGATTTGAATCTATAAAAAATCAATAACAAACACTTTAAAACCTTAATCAGCAACGGGAGAAAGAAATCAATACCAATCCAGACCAGTAAATATCAGGAGAGTTTATCATAGAAGACCTAAAAAAAAAAAGAAACCAAATACAAAAAATTATTCAATTTCAACAAAACCCTATAATATGATGTTGATATCTCATAAAAATGAAAGAGAAACCAGATTTAAATTTTGATTACTCAAGTTCATTCACCCATGGAAATCAGTCTTCCATATTTTCTTCTTTTCTTTGCTTCCCCTTCGATTTGTAGCTCTCGTTTTTCAGATACGTATTTGGGGTTTATCAGATTTAACTAATCTTGTTTCTAAAAACTCTAGATTTATTCATACTGAAGCTGAAAGCAAATGTATTTCCTCCACCACCAAAGCTCGAAGGTGCAGATGAGAGTGAAGAAATGGTGCAACTCACCTTAAGTTGTCGTCTTGACTGGTGAGTGCAGGGTCGTAGACTCATGAGCTCCTTGTACATCTTTCAGAACTAATTTTTCGGGTTTCTTACTGAGCTGTATTTGTCGGATCATAACCCTTGGAGCTGTATATTAAGTCTGTGTTTTATATTTTCTTTTTCATCTTTTTGCGCCAATTGATCCTCCAAAGGGAGTTCTCTGCTATGGTCCACCTGGTACTGGAAAAACAGTACTAGCTAGAGCTGTAGCAACGGACTGCAGTTTATGGTACTGGGTACTTAACTTCATGCTTTGGGGTCAACTAAGAAAATTAGTGTTGGTGTTGAGAAGAGACACAATCATAGTCTTCATGCTTTCAGCTGTACAATGGGTAATTATTAGAACAAATTCACCCTCCCCATACAAGTGTTAGTGTTATGCAACTAACATTAAGTTGTCATTTTTGCAGGAAAATTCTCAGTCACCATCTCAATTGATATTGCTACTAGCATCGGAAAAGCAAGAATAAGGCAAGGATGAGAAGGGTGACTTTGTGTAAGTTGTTGCTTTGCTAGCTAGCTCTTTGTAAGTGGACAGGGTCTGATCTGTCAGTTCAGATAATTGTATATCTGGATTGTGCTTGTTTATTCGTTTCGTTAGAAAGTATACACGAGCTTTAATGTCCATTTTAACTGTGCATAGAGGAAATACATGAGCTTGTAGTATGATGGTATTTTCGATATATTCCTAGATCTCTGTGCTCAGTCTTCTAAATTCTGTAACTTAGTATCACCTGGTGAAGAAGTCATATATGACATACAGTACTGCCGGATTTTTGATAGATGAAATGTTGTGCACATACGGTTTAGGTTGCTAGAATATTGGATTAGCTTTTATTGGTGGTTCCTTTAAATAGATGTACCAGCAACTCACAGTGTCACTATGATGGATGAATCTTGTTTCTCAGTAACTGCTATCCATCTGTGGATAAACTGATGTTCTGATGGAAATTGCCTAAAACTTGCACTAAAACTATGACTCTATGTTGCAGGGGAAATTCCTTGAAAGATCCAGCATCTAAGGCATATGCCCAGGTATTTGCTCCTCACCATGGATGGGCAGTTGAGCGGCAAGCGCGTAGGAATTGTTGGGCTGGGAAGTATTGGATCTGAGGTAGCTAAAAGACTTGAGGCCTTCGACTACATCATTTCATACACTTCAAGGAAGAGCATTATCATCTCATCATGTGATGTGTACCAAAGGTATGCATATGTTGCCTGATATCATGACTTGTGTACCAAAGGTATGCATTTGTGCCTAATGAAGCTGTGATTTAGCATAAATGTATGTATGTAATCTAGTTTAGAAAACATATATTTTTTTAATAATTAATGTATGTATTTTTTTAATACAATATTTTGTATTTTTTAATAAAATATTTGGTATTTTTGTTAATACAATATTTAGTATCTTTTGTAATACATTTTTTTTTATTTTTAATTAAAAAATCCGCAACGTTTATAGGCGTTGCCTAAATTACAGAAAACGTTGCTCTAAATAAATTCTGCAATGTTACTTACGTTGCTTTAAATAAAAAAGTGCAACGGAAGATGCAACGTAAATTCCGTTGCTTTAATTAATTAGAGCAACGTTAATAGACGTCACGAAAAATTTGTGACGCCGTATTCGCAACGCTAATAGACGTTGCTTTAATTCTGTGCAACGTCTATAAGCGTTACAAACAGGCCCCTGTGGCGTAGTGAATAGTTACGAGCACTCCTGACTCCATAATTGTCCATTAATCCTATGGTTTTATTATTTTCATTAATTATTTACTCCAGTATAAGTTACTCATAATAAATATTGTATTAATATTATATCATATAATAATTATCTCATATTAATCACTAGTGGATTTGGTCCGTTTTACAACCCTGAGTTATGACCCCCGTTAATGGTGGTTAGTCCTATGACCACTAACAAGGGTGGTATCACTAGAAATAAAATAGAAAAAATTAGTAAAAATTCTGCCACCCTTATTATGGGCTGAATTATAAAAACTTTATTTACAGATAAACCATCAGCTAAACCACCCTTATTCAACCCTGAAACATGGTTGTCGACATAGAAGTCAAATTGACCAAAAAATCAATCAAATTGGTCAAAAATTAAACCAACCATATTTGGGGTGGTAAAATAAAAATCGAAATCATCGAAATAATGGAATAATTTTTTTCTGTCCACTATATAAAAAAAATGCACCCATATCCTCATCTAGCCTTATCTTTCTCATCCCTTTCTTCCCCTTATCCCTTACACCCGAAATCTCCTTCCCTCGGATAAGGTTTCTCAACATTTTTCTACAGAAAGTCTCGAACTTTCAATTTTCACATATCTAAGATGATGATGAATAAGATACTCCCACATTTCCACTACAGTTGTTGACAAAAATCAACAAGGTTGAAAAACACCCACAATGTCAAATTGAACATAACTAACCCTAGCAAACCAAATAGCAAACAAACTTAAACAAATTAAGCAACAATTCTAGAAATAAAAAGGAGATCTACCTTCCCCATCTCCAAGTACACAGCAGCTCTATGAATCATAATGGTACCCCCCTGTGTATCAACCTCCAAGTTTTTTCCTCCAAGTATTGAGTTATTCATCCCAAGAGCTTTGCCGAAAGATTCGGCATCTTTAAAATCCATGAAATCTATCCTGCAAAACATATATTATTATGACAAGAACCACATGCAGCAACTAAACAGATGAAATGGACTGATGAAATCGAAACACACATACACAGATGAAATCGACTGATGAAATCGACTGCTATCAGTACCAAACCCTAAAATCCCTAAAATCGACTGATGAAATCGAAACACACATAAACAGAAATTTCTGACTGATGAAAATCGAAATTGAAAACCCTAAATAATTAATAAGATTGGGGGAAAAGAGAAATCGAAACCCTAAAAGAAATCGAAACGAAATCGAAACCCTAACAGAAATCGAAACCCATTGATTTCAGATCTATTTTGATTCTTTCAAGAGACCGTAAGAACAACGAGAGAGGAAGAAGAAATCTCTGGTGGTGGTGGTGATGGTAAGGGGGAAGAAAAAATCTTTGTGGAAGAAGAAGATAAAGAAGAAACGAGCGAGAGAGAGAGAGAGGAAAAAGATAAACGAAATATATTAAGGGGAAAATCTATTTTCCGGTAAAAAGACCTATTTGCCCTTGAAGGCGCAACGGTATTAGCAACGTTAATAACGTTGCTTAATTAATTTTAATAATTCCTAATTGGAGCAACGTTAAAAAAAATTTGCGCAACGTTATTTGACGTTGCCACGTGCGCAATGTCAAAAAACGTTGCAGATGCGAAAAATAAAACGTTACAAATCAGGCCCTGTGGTGTAGTGTTTAGGGGGTTAATGGAATTGGAAGGGTCTTGTACAACCACCACATTTGGAACAGATACTTGTCGAGATCTCAACGTTCGTTTATCTAGCCAAATTTGTCTTCGATGTGCTTTATAAAGTAGAAGATGGTCACGACAATATTAACATTAGCTACAGACTGATAAAAGTGACAAAGGCTTCACTTCAAGGTTATGACTCAGATCTTGTTCACATTCAACTCATGAGTTGAGTCGAACCAACAAAGAATCAGTTTGGTCATACTGTCCTTGATTTTGTTTTCTATGCTTGGTGAAAGCGTTTACCCTTTTATCGATCAAAAAAGTTTAACCTTCTCCGGTAGTTAGTCTACAAAAAAGGTTTTGGCAAAATGACTATTGATTATCGTAATTATGTGGTGTCCACGGTGAAATTTGTGAATTGCATGTTTGCCCACCAAGAAAAATTGAAAGATATATGACAACTGAAAAGCTAACAAGTTTTGTCGTTAGAATATCTTCAATAATGTGTATCTTCTCTCATAGCAATTTGTTCTGTCGTGGTTGTTGGCTAAAGCAATATTTGGCTCTATAAGTTCCGAGTAGATATCTGCGTTTTTTTTTAGAATCACAATTATTATGTGAATGTGACAATAGAAACTTAACAAGTTTTGTTCTCAAAAATAAATAAAAATTAAATGATTTGTTCACATATAAATTTGTTTTTTTGAAAATTTTGGAGATGTGTATTACTAGTGCAAGAGTTTAGAAACAAGTTATAATGGTTGCGATGATGGAGGAAATTGAAAAAACTAGAAATTGCATACATTTCCTCTGATGAAATAAGAAGTTGTATCTAATAACAATAAGAAGATTCAGTTGTGTTATGTAATTGTAATGTGGTATTCTATGGATTCTTTGGATCAATGAAATTTTTAAGATGACGGGGATTTATAACTACCATTGATATTTTACAAGAAATTGTAACATTTGTAAAAGACATGGCAATTCAATTCACCTTTCTTTAATGATAAAACTAAGAATTGACCAGGCGACAACCATCAATTGCTGAAAAATCTACTGTAATAGAATGACTATCAAAACAAACGGAAGTTGTAAAAAAAAAGGTGTTAGGTTTGAATCAACTAATTGATTATACAAAATCAGTGATATGTATTAACTTGATTATAAAACCTCTAACAAAATTTAATGAACTAGACAGAACCAGCAAGTTTGGCAAGAATACAGACGAGTGGAGCGACAGTAACAGTGGTTGGCTCATTTTGTTTGACATTAGCTCTTACGTTCGTATATCGATCTTGTCTATTAGGACCTCCAACAACTGCCCCATCAAGTACATTTGGATTGGGTTCAACCCTAGTGTACCAAGCTTCAAACCCTAGTGTACCAAGCTTCAAACCCTTGTTTGCACAAAACATGTTTCTGGTCATCCTTGATCGACACAATCGAAGACGCTCTATGGTGAATTTTCTTGGGATAATTTGTTCCAAATCCCACCATGTAACTAGCATTCATTGGGTTTTTACCCAAAATATAATCCACTTGAGGCTGGACAAAATTGTAAAAATGGAACTAGCTCAATTAATATGGGACAGAGGGAGTATTTGGAAGTCACGATGATTGAAAAAGGCATCCAAAATTAAAGTGGGCTCATAGGATACCTAAAGTGGGCTTAGCCCAGCTTGGAGAAGGCTTTGTTAGCCTTGCCGTTAGGTCCGGTCTTGCCCAGCTACATACAAGTGTTTGCATGTAATGCATGATACATGAAAATGGGAATTTTACTTCAAAAAAAATAAATAAATGAGAATGGGAATTCACAAGTAAATCATTTTATTCACATATAAATTGATCGGTTTCGAAGTTTAGGGGTAGTTCAATCTTAGATTGTATTCAATAAGTTAAGTATTTTCTTTGATATTATAATAATAGCATTATTCGCCGCCAATGTCGTTCAATCAGGAGAGGATGGAATCTGAATGAAGATAATTTGGTTAGACATTGGGTTGAAATGAGGGAGGAAACTGAAAGATTATATGTTATGTTTTTTATGCAGAAATTCATTTTAATTCATCTCCTTTTTAGCATAGCATCAGAAAGTTGTTCATATACATCGAAGAGGATCAACATTACAGGATTATAATGCAAAACAACAACACCCGTCTACTTTCCTCTCTTGTGTACTTTCTTCTCTTGTTAATCAACAATAGTACTTTGGCTTTTCCAAAAACACATGAATGGGTGAGTGTTTTTCTTATTTCATCAAGTTTTGTATCTATAATATAAAACACATCAAAGACAAGTTTGCCTAGACAAACAGGCCATTGCGATCTCGCCAAGTGTGAGATCAAAGGGTTGTGGTTATTGTGGGTCTCCCATTAAATCTCTTAAAGGTTATTGGCCCACTCCATAATTGTCCATTAAAAATCCATTTTATGTTTATTAGTTAATGTGTCATTAATTTTTTTTATAATCAATAGTTTATTAATTAATTATTATAAATGTCTCATTAATAAATCTAATAAATATTTTTTGGATAATTTTGATAGAAATTATTTTTATATTTTTATTATTTTTATAGATTTGAAAGGTTATATTAAAGGTTGTGGCTTCTACCTACTAATACAAAATGCAAATTTGGATAGAGATAAAACACCATATTGGATCGACAGTTGTTGTGACCTCGAGAAGGTGGCAAAGGATTTACTCCAGTATAGCATCTCAACGTTGATAGTCATCGACAAAGTTTGCTCTAATGGCAACTTCAAACATGTACATGATTGTGCACAGATGATTTCACCGGGTTATGCATTTGAAGTACTATACAAAGTCATTTTGCATAGAAAAATTGCTTCCGAGATATGTGTGGCGAATGCTTACCAAGGAAGCAAAATAATATTTCCGGTTTCGGGTGTAAACATGCCAGACTAGCTATCAAAAAAATATTGGATATGCAGAAAGTAAGCACACAATTATTTACAATACAAATATGATCGACAAAAATGATGAGACTGAAATAGAGAAAGAGAAACAACTGATGGAGATTCCGATGACAATTGGGAGCAAGAGAAAACAGATGGTGATTATGTTGGAACCATTTGGAGGAGCCAATACATTGGGACAACAGACGACTATAACTGTGAGTTTTTTTTTTTTAAGTACAAATTAAGAAAACCAATATTTATTTATTTATTTAAAACTGACACAACAAAAGGCACAAAGAATAAGGAGAAGATGATAAACAAGGGTGATTTTTTTTTTTTGACAAAAAAGCGTGCAGTGTGTAACGACGACACTCAACCTGAAGGTAGGAATAACAAACAAATAATATAAAGGCATGTAATTGGATTATAATTTTAGTGGACAATAATCATCTCAAATTAAAATGCATCTACGAATGCGACATGTAATTGGAGGGTGAGATTAATAAGGTTTGTTAGAGATTGTTTTTCATGTTGGTAGGTGTGTCATGTGGTATCAAAAGTATTAAAACATTAGTAGTTTTGTTCTGTGTTCCAATATTTTTGAGAGATTAAAGCTTATAAGCATTTCTGTTTTGATTATGCTGTCGTAAATGTTAAATTTTTTTTTTTCAAATACTTATCAGTTTAGTGAAAGCACTACCAAACGTCAGAGTAAGTCAATCAAGTGCATACTCCAAGATTAACACTAAACCAATCTGATCTCATCAAACAGTTCGATAAACATGTGAACACAAGATAGAAAAATATTACAGAGAAATGAGGGAAGGAAACATTTACTGGACATCTAAATCGACATATAAATAACAAAGGGAATGGGAGGATATCAAAGAAAGGGATAAATCTATGAAAGAAGAGGCATTGACCGAAATGGAAAGAACAATGGCCTTTCAAGCTCTATGCCCACGATAAAATTGTATTATTCAAAGAAATCGTGATGAAACCTAAAAACGAGGTTTATAATCCTAGAGTATTAATCACTTACCTTGGCTTCAATATTGGACCGAAATGGAAATTGTAACAAGATATAACACTGATATTAAATAAAAACCAAACCTTTCGGATTAAATTAGTCTATTTGTTTAAGATTTTTGACACCTTTATCTACGACAAGCCGTTTGTCGAAGCGTCGAGTCAGCCCGTCGAAAACATGATTTCTGCCTGCGTAGTGTGATATAAACAAGAACGATAATAACGTGGGAACCAAAATAACAATACTTGGTCATCAAGTGGTTTTTGTGGACTTCAATCTATCAATACCTTCCTTCTAATAAATTTGAAGAGTGAAATTTCATAGTAGAAAATTGAGTGAATGCAGTGACAATATTCGAATTCATCAAATGTGTTTATTCCAAAACGTGTCTTTATAATTTGGATCCGAGCATGATTTAGACGGCAACAAGTCTTCTCAAATTTGGGATATGAAAGAAAAAAACATAGTTCAAAAAAATAAATGTACAATATTAAATAATCCCGTGCCGTCTGCGGCACGGGCAAATCCCTTGTGTACCAATACATGGTCAATGCTTATCAATTCACACTTAGGCAGTATCAGTATTATGAATGAACTTTAGTATGATGCCTCTAACATAAGCCAAGGAAAGCCGGCAAGTTTGGCCATGCCAAATATACGAGTGGACCAACAGTAACAGCAGGGCTCATTTTGTTTGATGTAGTTCTTAATCATTCAAATTAATGACAGTGTCACATTTACAATCTTTGAAGGAGTGTGCACAAAATCAAATTCTACAATTCAGGTGGCATACTCCCACTTTAAAGGTGATCTATTTTTTCAACTGGCCATGCCTTGTCTCGTCATCCTCTAAAGCAATTTATTTAGCTCCATCAATTATAAGCAGGGATATATTTATTCGTTTTCGAAGTCTCGAGAGAATAAGAATTATTAGCTTATTGTACTTTATGATTTCGATGTTTCATTAGAAATTGGTGATTATTGTTACAAGTTAATTCAATTTGCATGCTAATTAGAATAAAGTGACTAATATGTGACAATGAGTTTTAAGAGATCTTTGTATCTATAAATTCACTCATTTAAAAGTTTTCCAATGTCATAATTATGCAAAGGTAATGAAGAGGGCATATATTCTCCTAGTTCTAATCAACTGAGATGATGGAGAGAATTGAAAAACTTTAAAAACAGATAGTAATCATCTGTTTTTTTTACTAGTTCAATGTATTAAATAAGAATCACAAGAATAATTTTTATGGAAAAACTAGTTGCAAGCAACATTATGGCGTTCATATATCACACCTAGAGTTAAGAATTTCCGGCGAAAAAATGTGAGTGATTGTCTCACGGTGTGACAAACATTAGGAATATCCATACCCACTTAAGTTAATTAAGGTTTCACCTATTTACCACCCACACTTTCACTCTTTCCCACCCATTTAAAATTCCACCTATGTTTTCCTAATTACCACCTACAAAAAATTGTAGAACTCCTATTTCCCACCCCATTGACTTTAATATTCACACCCAAAAAAATAGGTTTTGCATGTTAACCCTAATCAACTACATCATCTTCCCCACCATCCACCACCACTTGACTTCTCTCCATTATAAAACGCCACCACCTTCTATTGCCTTTAATTCTCTTTTTTGATTCAAATTGAACACAATGAACGCACCTCTGATCCAAAATGCAGTAATAACTTTGCACTCATTTTTATATTGCATAGTTTCCAAACAGTACGCATGTGATATGTCAAAATCTCCACTTTTAGTTAAGGAGTAGACCATAATCTTACCACCTCATACAGGGAGGGAACAGGTACCCACAGGAGTGTCCATCTATTAATGATGATTAAGTTTATCTATGGTCGTTCAGTTGTTGATCGACTACAGTAATTCGACCATTTCTAGAATTCCTAAAATTCGACCATGTCGTCCCTTTCTCTACGAAGAAATATTAGTCGTTAACATATTCGTGATCAAAATCAGTAATAAAAAAATTAGATACTTTAGAATGACTACGAAGAACTAATCGTAAAAAATACACCAGACTTTATAGAATGATGATTGGTTCATATTCGTTTATTTGGTGTTGAACAAAAATTTAATCTGGAGTTTCAATTTGATGGTTTGTTTAATTAACAATGGAAGAAGACGAACTAAATGGTTTTTGAATGGTCAAATTCGATATTTTGCATTGTATTTTCAATGGTTTAAACATAATTAAACATAATTTAATCTAGGGTTTTCAAACTTGATGGTTTTTTTAATGAATATAGAAGATTAATCATGGAAGAAGAAGAAGACAAATAATAAAAATTGTAGTCAAGTCAAACCCTATTTACTCTTGTAGGTGGTAATTAGGGAAAATGAAAATTGAAAAGTGATTACTATTATCAATTGTGAAATAGAGTGAGAAATAGTGAAAGTGTGGGTGGTAAATAGGGATAACCTTAATTAATTGTCCTTTATATAATGGCCATGTGGTTAGAATGATGTTAATCACTTAATCACTATCTGAGGCTGTTTGGAAAGGTATTCCTAGATCTCATCTTTTATATACTGCTACAACTATTGCTTTTAAAAACTGGTGCTTGATTTGGTTTGGTGATAAAGATAACATAGACTATATTGCTTATGTTTTTCGATTTCATATGGAAATATCGATGCAAAGTAAGCTTTGATTCTGTGAATCCTGACCTAAAAAAACTATGAACAAGGAAATCACGAATGATAATTTTGCTTAGTATCACTGGAGTCGTTGGTTCAATTATGATGACATGAATTTCATTACTTTGATGTTGCATTCCAAAATGATCTTAAAATATATTTGCTTATGCTATTGTGAGTGTCTCTAATAGAGGTTATGTGGTGTAATCTTAATAAGCATTTTGTGAACATTTCTATGTAATCTACTGTAACTCTTAATTTGTTGGCATGAATTTACACGATAATCTCAGGGCACTCTGGAGTTGTATATACGTTGTCGCTTACATTAATATGGTTTTCTTTTTCCTTCCAAAAATAATTAATTGGACATGTTTTGAGGCAACATAAAATGATTACAAATTGTTAATGGTGATACGTGAGAAGTGGGGAAAGAAAACTAACAAATTTAGGACGACTTAAGTCGGATCCATTTTAATCAAACCGAATTCTATATTCGATTGTTACTAGGATATGCTTCGAAAACATCAACATCCCAAAGCGCGAGTATACATATACAGTAGGTCACCTTGGTACCGGAAATGACATGCGCTTAACTGTAAAATCTACTATTGCTACGCTGGATGAATTCCAAAATTGCTTAAAAAACCTATGTTGTTTTGAAATAAGAGTGGAATTTTAACTTTAGAAAAATCGTTTGTTCATTGCAAAGGTGTAAAATGTTTGTCAATTAGTAAATGTTTTTGATCCAAGTAAGAGTATCGATAAGTTTAACTTAATGGTTGAATCTTGAATCACTAATTACATAACGGTAATTTAAGCTGAATGAAGTAGTTTAACTTGATGGTTGTTGATTGAGCAAAGGTAGGCAGTTTAATATAATTGCAGTTTAAGGCCTACTATGTGTTAGTTTGTTATCCTTTCAGTTTTTAGGAATTCATTTGCATTAAGATAACAAGGTATGTTATTTTCCAATATGCAATGGCAGGTTTAGCAGGCGCATTGCGCGATGCGGCTTCACTAGTAAAACTTAAAATAACATCAAATCACCAATGGAAAATTATACTAGAGAGGTGAGAGGATGATAAAACGAACAAGTTTAGAATGCTTTTATTTTTTGTATTGGGTCACGACAATGGTAAGACAAGCTGGAACCCATCAAGATGCATGATAAAGGCTTCATCTCAGAGTTACGATTCAGATCCTGTCCACACCCAACTCACTGAGTTGAGTGGGACCAACAAAGAACAGCTTGGACTGATTGTCCTTGATTTTCACTTTATACTTTTTTTATGCTTGGTAAAACTGTATCGCCTTTCTCCTGTAGACAGTACAAAAAGGTTTTGACAAAATGACCCGGCAGTAAATTTGTTCATCTATTTGCGAATTGCATGTTCGCACGCTAGAAAAATAGAGAACATGTGAATGACAATCGAAAAGCTTACAAGTTTTTTGGTGATTCTGTTTCTCTCGGAATCTCAAAATCTCGAAGAAAATTGAAATCTCAAAATTTCGAAGAAAAGAATTACCTGGCTTAATCTGGCCCCATAGTGGAGTATTTGGCCCCATAGAAATTTAAACTCATCTAGGGTTAGTTGTTATGGGATGTCTTCACAGGGGTGGAATATACTATATTACCCTTCACTACTAATTAATCATACTAACTAATCCCACCCCAAATAGTAAACTTAACCTTAATCCAAAAACCCTAAAATATTTAAACTCAAAAACTTTCCAAAACCAAAATCATTTCACTCTCAAACAAAAACAAAAACAAAAATTTCGAATCCGCCCACTCGAGAATCAAGCCGGAAACTTCGTTAAAGGTGTGTAATCTTATCTCGATCGTTTTTAGTATGTTAGTTGCTTATTATACGTGATTTGGTTGCATGAAACTCTGATTTTTCGGCAATTTTTTCGGCTGATAATACCAGAATCGGTGGATCCGAAACAACATATCCAACGATTGTTCATCTTCACTAGCAACAATCGTTTTATGTTTTATCACATATATACCGATTATGTTTCTAATATGAACAAACGTTAGATGTAGTGTTATATATGAACCGATTATTGATCATCAGCACTTCATGTAAAATTCCATGCAAGTTACGTAGTTTTGTAATCGGTGGATAACTGCCTATAGATTGAACGATTATGTTTTTAAGAACAACAAACGTTAGATGCAGTGATATATATGAACCGATTATCGATCATCAGCACTTCATGTAAAATTCCATGCAAGTTACGTAGTTTTGTAATCGGTGGATAAATGCCTATATATTGAACGATTATGTTTTTTAAGAAGAATAAACGTTAGATGTAGTGATATATATGAACCGATTATTGATGACCTCATCAGCTCAGTTACGTGGCTTAATACGTAGTGTAATCGGTTTATTGTATATGATATTTCCACCGATTGTTTGATTATCGGTGTAGGTTGTTTACTATATGTACCGACTGTTTTGATGGGTTTAATCGGTTTATGAAAAACACTATGTCCACCGATTCTGTAGTCATACACAGTTTGTCGTTTTATATTATATATGTTATTCAACGATTGTGCATGTTGCTTTTGATAATCGGTTTACAATGTTTAAAATATATGCCGGTTTGGTGCTACAGAAATGGACGTTGAGAGGATCAAACCCCGAGATCTGGAAAGAGTGCGACAAGTCAAACGTACTCCATGTCATGAGACGTTTCTCGAAGAGTGTATTCGTCTCGTCAAGCATTTGGCTGTGGTGAAAATTCACGAGTTGATTGACTATTGTACTGATAGGCTTGAGAAGATCGAGGAGTTCAGCAGAGAGGAGGCTGACTGGAAGGAAATGGAGAAGGCTGTGAAGCTGCGTGAAGAACATGATGCTGCAGATGAAGCTCGTAAGACTGCTGATGCTGCTGCCAGGTTTGCTGCCGCCTTTGCTGCTGCTGAAGATGATCTCGACCATCCTCCTG
>JAJJMA010188549.1:0-18642 GCA_023529015.1 Papaver nudicaule | reverse complement strand
TGATTTGCATAAGTGTTTGAGGTGGTCTTGTTTTAGTTGGGATCTCAACCCTTGCAAATTCCAAGATAAAATTTTAAAGTCAGATCTTCTAGTCCTCTCATCATGAATGAATTGGAGATAGAAACTATGATGATTGAAAGGAAATAAAGCTAAAATGACACAATCAAGAAAGATGAAAATAGCAGGGTAAATTTGAGCAATGAATTCAAAATTAAATTCCATGTAAGGACTATGAAGATAGATAAAACAAACAGCAAAGATGTATGCAGGGACATATGAAGCAAAGATGCAAGAAGGGATAGTAATGTAGAGGAGGTGAGGGAGTTGGGAGTTTACCTCAGTGTTTTCAGTAGGCAAGGAAACTCTTCCCTGAAGCTCAGTTCCAGGACCAGATATTGTGACTCCAACTCCTCCAGTAAACGAAATGAGCTCTTCCTCAGACATATTGGTTGAGGTGGCATACTCAATAATAGTTTTCTCATCGAGAGAGTCTCTCGGCCACCACAATCGGAATTGAGTTATCGCATTCATCATTCCCATTTTCGTCAATTTTCACCCAGCTACTTAACATGCTTTTCTTTCTTTCTTTTCCAATACTGATTTGAGTTCTTTCTTTCCCTAAGGAGACATACTGTCCCAACATTCTTGCCCAATCTGAGAACTTTTTCTTCTGTTTTTCAGCTTTTGTATCTCCTTTTACCGATCCTGCCTCATTAGCATTGAATGTTTTTCCTTTTCCTTCCTCATCTTTTCCAGTACCATTTTCTTCAGTTATCTTCCCTTTCCCTTTAATAGCTTTCCTCAACTCTTCAAGAGAGATGAGATCAGTCGTGTTGCTCGCCTTAGAGGTGGGGATGGCTTTATAAGAATCCGCATGCTGAATATTTTGGTCTCCAATAATGGTTTCAGAGTTGTTGGAAGCAGCAGGAGTGATTACTTGTGGTGAAGAAGAGATTTCGATAGCAGCTCTCCCCTGATTTTCTTCTTCAATTTCCATCCTCATCCTCTTCCTTCCATGATTTCTTTCTCTGTTTATTTCACTGTCGTAGATCCTCAGACCAGCAACTGCTTTCTGAACTGTGCTGATGATTCTGCTGCTTTGCACCCATCTTCTGTTCATGATGATGTTGATAGTTTCTTCATTCTGGATGGTGATTCTAGGGATATTTCTTCTTCCATATCTGAGATTAGCTTCACACTCGTCTCTTCTATGATCTATGGTCCAGCACCTCTTGCATGTAGCGAATGGGAGTTTGTCGAAGAAGATCCTGACATTAATGGTTTCCCTGTCATTCCCATCGATTATAGTGATTTTAGTAGTACTTTTCAATGGGATCAACAAGTTAACCAACACATGTGCTCTGTACGCTCCATTTTCTTCGGCAATAGGACCAACCAGAGCTAGGACTTTTCCAATTTTTTCTGCCACCTTTCTAGCAATATCGCCTCTTTCAACAAGGTCACTCCTAAGAGTGAACTTGATCCAGAAGTCATGAGTATTAAAATCTACACGATTGATATTATCATCTCCAGACCAAATCCTAAGAGATAACAATTTTCCATGAACTCTGTTTGGGTTTGAATAGATTGCAGTAGAAAAATCAGATTCCTGAGTAAACCTAAAAATGAAAACATGAGGGTTTCTTGTTTTTCTAACTAGGATTCTTCCTACTGGTGACCAGTTTAAGTTTAGAGCATAAGTCATCTCACCAGCAGAGAGGCCTCTTGGATCATCATTCTCTAAGATTTCCTTGAAGAGTTTTTCCACTAATCTTGGATGTTTCCCTTTCTAAATAGCTAGAGTCGCTATCCTGAGAAATTCAATGTAATCTCGATAGGTACCAATTCTTAACTCAGCATCTTCCTGCATAAGATTTGACAAATGAGAAATGAAGGTGTTGGATGGAATATCAGACATGATGAACAGATTTTTGGAGTTCAGAGAGTGCTTTTGTTGTGTAGAGTTTTGTGAAGCAGTGAAGTGTGTTTTAGTGTTGTATAAATAGTAAGTATTTGCATGCAGGAAATTGTAAAAAATTATGGGTTCATGATGCCACTTGTAAGCAAAACCCAGCGCACTATTACCATGCAGAGAGAATTTCTTAATGGGAAAATCTGATAAAGATTTGAAAATCTCTTTACCAGTTGAGTAAGAAATGCACAGTGCTAGAAAGACTAAAATATGCCGGGTAATGATTATTACTTGCAGAACACCATTTTGTTTTGTCTTCATGCTTTTGTTTAATTTTTTAGGCGGTGTAAACTCCAAGTACTGTTCATGAATCGGAGAAATTGACTCAGCACGGACTCAAGAACATACCCAATTTGTGTCTGACCGGGAAGAAGGAAATCCACAGATTTCATGATATCTCTGATGAAATTGACCTGTTCTGATCTGAACTGAGCTTCAGCTCCAAGTATCCTTCCCTGGAAAACACAGAGAAGACCAAACAACAAACCTGTTAGGTAGTAATTAGAGAATTCCATATCGAGAAGAACCGAAGAGAAAAAACCCTAGAACAAGTAGAATTCTAAATTTGAAAAGAAGAAGACAATTGAAAGAGAAAACAAAAGAGAAGATGGGTAAGATAAGGAGGGTACGAGAATAAGAAGATTAAGGAAGAAGAGGAGCTAAATTAGATCATGATGAGAGAAATAGAAGATTGAGTCGAGACCGATTTGATCGCCGAGTTGCAGAGCAAAAAAGACCGATCCAGGTATATCCTTATACTCCTGCAAACCCTTCATACCACTCACTCACTTTATCTAACAACAGACTGTCTTCTATAGCACTGGTGTAAACCCAATTCGGTGACTTATAATGAATGAGAAAAATTGTCTACGAATGAGGTGTAACCAACTTGGTCGGTTCATCAACAAAATGAAAAGAGAAGGGAATATTATCGATCACCTCACTCTCATGTGACCAATTGTATTTGCTTGCTTCCTCTAAAAAACACGTGTCGAATTCGCTATATTTGGTCGAATTTAGTATGTACTCCCTCTATCCTAAAAAAATAGGCCAGTTTGACTTTTTTCTACTTTTTCCAAAAATGTAGGGAATTTAATTGAACTAAAACTATTTAACTTAAACTCGTTTTTTTTCATAATTGGTTTATCGTTATGTATCATGGGTTAGCAAAAAAAAATCAAGTTTAAATCAAATATTTTTAGTTCAATTAAGTTTCCTAAATTTTAGGAAAAAGTAGGAAAAAGTCAAACTGACCTATTTTTTTTGGGACAGAGGTAGTATAAAATTTCTTATTTTTTTTCTAGGAATTCCTCCGTGCAAAGATATACTTTTCTTTTAACGATATTATACAGTAAAAGTTTCAGGATGCAAGAAGGGACGGCGCCTGTGGAAACCCGAGGACAAAGCTAGAAGGATATCCCGACCGAGGGAGTGGCTGGGCCCACTTTCCACGACTCCTATCCCAGTGCTAGGGCCGGCACAAACCATCAACGGATTGAACCTAGGAAAGTCTCCCGGATTTTGTTTCAAGTTGCAACTGTCTATTATCGCTCCATATAGTAAAATCATTTCTCACGTGTGTGGGTAACAATTTTTTTTTTTTTAAACAACAAATTTATTGATATGAAGGAAAAATTAAATAGGTTTTTCCAACTGCAATTGGGTAGCAATACATGATGGGGGATCGGCTAACCAAATAGCTTCCATTCTCTCTATTCTAGCTAGTTTAGAGAGCATATCTAGCAAGGTTCTTGATTGGTGTACTACTATTCAACTATTTTAGTAGGTCGGTTTTTACCGTGTACACATCGAAAGTGAGCATCTGCTTTGACCCTAAAATGTAGAGTTCATGTAAAAGAATTTTACAAAACAAAAATGTTGGAAGGATCACAATTTAAACACGGTAAAAAACGACCTCCTCATATGCAGAGGGTGGGCCCTGCGCTGCTAAACCTTATCGAATAGGCAAATTCCGGTCCTCTACCGGAAGGGATCGGTTTCTGCCATATATTTAAATTGAGGTCCGTCCAAAAATGTTGCCTTGAAAAAGACCCTCACACTAATACAGTCACATATACAGTAGGTCACCTTGGTACCGAAAATTACATGCGCATAGTTGTAAAATCTTGTATTGCTATGCCGGATGAATTCCAACATTGCTTAAAAAATTTATGTTGTTTTGAAATAAGAGTTAGAAAAATCGGTTGTTTATGATAAATCTCAAATTCAAGCAAATCAGAGCGTTAATATTTCTTTTTCCTCTCTTAAAATCTTGAAGAAAAGAGTTTGTTTTTATGATTTCTATTTTCCATTTGAAATTCATGATTATTGTTACAAGGATACACAATTTGCATGCTTGGTAAGAATGCATGACTTAAATGTGATAATGAAAACCAACATGTTTTAAGAGGGTTCTTTATTTATAAATTCGTTCATTTTAAAGTTTTCCAAATGTCTTAATTAAGCTAAGGCAACGAAGAGTGCCCAGGCATTTCATACTTTTAGATACAAAGTTTAAAGTCGAATGGGACGATGGAGGAAATTGAAAACTACAATTTGGATATAATTAGCTTTCTTTTTGGACTAGTTGAATTGACCAGAATGGGCTGATAATGAACTCTTTGAGGGAAATACAAGTGAGGAGAAATTAAACATTATATGTCACAATCTATGCCAAGTGAGATTATCCTCATCATCAAATAAACTTCCTTATTAAATTGTTAATGCATACTTAAGATGTTAGAATGCTCAACTTTTTAGATTGGGGTACTTGAATATTAACAAAGTTGAGACATATAGGTTCACCTTGTTTTTGTTTTTGGGGATACATTGTTTAATGTATCTAATGTAAAGACCTTAGGGTCTTGGCACCAACATTTCTTTCGGTGATTTAGATTAGTCACTTTGCAGGTTTGGTTACTATGTTTTTTAGTCATATTCAACGATCCGTTCTTTTCAAGATATTGCACATACAAAGGTTATTGGAAAGCAAGTTTGTCGAAGAGTATACTCAGTTCAAGCTTGAGTCGAGATATGAGAAGAGAGTTGTATTGTGTAATCTTATAGTTCTAGTTGTTTAAGCCTTTACTTGATTACACCAAAACTAATTGTAACTCTTGTTCTCACTACTTAAATAAAGTTCAGATCTTTCAATTTGCTGTTGAATCTGTTTTTGGCTTTTGCTGGAGCTTCTTGTTGGACTGTCAAGTGCCCTCTTCTTTTATATGCACCTTTTTTTAATTGAATTTAGCATTTCTCCTTGATAAAATAGAAGAAGAAATAAAAGTTTGAGACGGGTCTATGTAAGAGTCACACCGCACCGGTATTGGTTAGAAATTCAGAATAGACGATAACCAAAAAGTGTGGAGTAGTTGCATTTCGAAGATTGTTCCATTCCTTCCGATATAGTAATCTTCCCGACTCCATTAGTGGAAAATGTCTACGACCTGGCTGAGAACAATCGCAGCCGAACTCCTATGCGTTAGCGTAAATCACGGCTCAATAGTACACGGATTGGTAACACATGGATACATTGAGATTGTTGTTGGGTTATGGGTTTTAGGACTAGTTTTATTGGGCTTTTATGTATTGTTATGGTCATTGTTCCGTAGATAACTACTCCCTCCGTTTCAATTATATAGGCGGAGGGACCAAATATCTTAGATTAAGAAAACTATATTGGAGTCATAACTTTTCATGTTTTTACCTATTTTAACCTTTGTCTTATTATAAACACAATTACCTATGTATAATAAATAAGGGTATGTGTTGGAAATTTTATCTTGGAACTAGAAATCCGCCTATAATTTGAAACAAGCAAAAGGGGATATTCCGCCTATATAAAAGAAACGGAGGGAGTAGATATCTTTCTCTTCTGAAAATCCCAAAGAAAAGAATTAGCTTAGTGTATTTTAAATTCAAATCCTCATTTATACCGTTAAAATTATTACATCAATGTAGCAGGTAAACGAGTAACAAGCAGTGTTGTAAGCTCTTTCTGAATTACAAAATCAATTCTTTTAAAAATAAATTCTCTCAATCTAGGGGTGATAACATTATTGTGCACGATTTTCTGTACTATCTTCATTTGAAAATCGGAGAGTATTTTACAAATAATCTCTTCATTCGAAAATCGGTGAGTATTCTACAAATAAATACAATTAGCATGCTTATAAAAATGAATGAGTTATGTGCGACAACTGAAACTAACGGGATTTAAGAGATCTCTTTATCTATAAAAATTAATCCATTTGAAGAATTTCAGTGTATCTACAAAAATTAATCCATTTGAAAAAAAATAATAATCAGTGTCTCAACTATGTAAGCATAACAAAAAGTGGATATCATACAGTCCATAATTTATAAAAAAAAATTCTAATCGTTTGGGATGATGGAGAAAATTGAAACGGTTAACCATGTCAGGAGTGACAAGTAGTAACAATATTCTGTGTCTTTATTACACTGTTATTTCTTACACTCCTATTACACTATTTCAGTTTTCAGTTTTTCTATTTACACGCTGTTGACAGTTGTCATAGCGAGTAAATTTTTGATGGGGGCAAATATTGATGGGGGCGTGAGGGACCAATAGCGAGACGCCATCTGTCTTTGCGGTTAACACAGTTTGTGACTAATTAAAAGCTCCGACTTTGTACAGAAGGGCATTTTTGACCCAAATCATCTCGGTCTACAGTTCTTCTCTTAACAAAATACAAGACCATTAGGCCGGTTCCTATGGGACACTTATAATACAAATTTTGGCTATTTTGGCCGGCTATGGACCTAGCAAACAAGGGTTTTGACGTTGCAAAGTTGCAAATTTGCAACTTTGCAACGTCAGATGGAATTAGTGTCGTCGATAGAAATTCTGTCAACAGATTTTTTCGACAGAAATTCTGTCGACAGACACTTTTTTTGTCGACCTCGACAGAAATTCTGTCGATAGACATTTTTTCTGTCGACCTCGACAAAATTTCTGTCGATATATACTTCTTCTGTCGCCACCCAATGCCCGAAAATTGGTTTACTATGCCAGAAAAAAAATCCGACGACAGAAAAGTATATGTCGACAGAAATTATGTCGAGGTCGACAGAAAAAATGTCTGTCGATGGAAAAACTGTCGACCTCGACAGAATTTCTGTCGACAGACATTTTTTCTGTCGACCTCGACAGAATTTCTGTCGATACCCACTGCCCAAAAATTGGTTTGCTAGGCCACGTTGGATTGCAAAATGGATGATTTGAAGGGTTCCATTGGAACCGGCCTTAATAATGGCGGAAGGAGCCGTGAAATCAGACCTTGATGAACAACTTCGTTAACATTTCAATTTCAAATGAGAATATATATTCCCGACAATATTTATCTATCCATTTTAAATAACCATTAGAGCCCTAAAACTCACGAACAAGATAAATCCCTAGATTCACAAACAAAACCCTTAATTGATTTTGATGGTTGATGAAGATGGTATTAGTTTTTTTGGGATTTGTACTTGTGTTGATGAACACATTGATTTTGTCAATTGGGTCTCTTTGCAAAATTATCAAACTTCCTGATAACTGATAAGTAAAGAACAAATTGATTAAATAAGAAGAAAAATCTACATAAAGAGATAACATGAACTATTGGCAGAATCAATTGAGGTGGAAAAGTGGTGATTAAGGCGGCGACACTACAAAAATTCTCAATCTGCGCATGAAGAAGAGACATGGTATATTGAAGCCTATGTATCAAAATGCCAAAACTACCCTTCTGTACAAAGTCGGAGCTTTTAATTTGTCACAAACTGTGTTAACCGCAAAGACAAATGGCGTCTCCCTACTGGTCCCTCACGCCCCCATCAATATTTGCCCCCATCAAAAATTTTCTCTGTCATAGCTCGCTTGTCTTTTCTTCTGTATAATGTAATCTTTATCAGCTTTAATGAAATCAACTATGGTCAGCAAGTTGCAAAAGAAGATAAGGTTTGTGTTGGAGGGATATGTCTCTAATTTACTTATAAAATTTTAAAAAATAATTTAAAAAAATTAAAATGATTTGGTCAAAGCTCATTTTTAACGGTCAACGGTTGGTTTAGGTACCAAATCTTAATATTTCAAATGTTGGGTACCAACACTATTTGTTGGACATTTGCTGGGTACCTAACATTAAATAGCCCTATTTCTTACTTATTTTCCTAATTGATTCACTTAATTGAAATTTCTTATATAATTTTGCTGGAAACTTCATATTTAACCGTTTAGATCTTTCTAGATCAGAGCAGGCCTTGAAATACTTGGAAATGGCGGTGATTATGTAACTGAGGCATCCTATAGCCCAATTACCGGGCCGGCCCTGAGATATTTCTATGCCCAGCTATTTTCATTAGGCTCAAATTCTATTTGAAGTTTTGTACAAGTGTTTGCAGTATGTCAGTAAATGAAGGATACATTAATGAGAATTCACAAGTAAGTCATGTTATTCAAAGTCTATAAATAGTTTAGTCTTGTGTTGTATGCTAATTGATAATTGCACAATTCATCGAGAAGTATTTTGATCTAGCAGTGTAAGAGCATTTTTGATCTAGCATTTCTAGAGCCATTGGATCAACTAATCTAATGGTGGAGGTTTTCAGTAGAGTTTTTCACTACAAGGGTAAAAACTGAATTTCCATTCAAAACCACCACCACCATTGGATTAGGAGATATGATGGCTCTAGCAATGCTAGATCAAAAATGCTCTAACATTGCTAGATCAAAATTATTTCGCAATTCGTCACCAATGGCGCCGTTTAATACGAAAAGGAGGGATCAGAATAATGATAATTTATTTAGACTTAAGGCTGAAATGAGGGAGGAAATTGAAAAAATTATAAAGTGTAACACACATGATAGTTGGTACGGATCCAAACAAAAACTCTCCAGATCAGATAAGAAAATTCCCGGTAATAACTCATGGTTATAGATTTAAAGAAGCTCGAGGATTATTATTGTAATGCTTGTAATATGTGGATTTTCCATATCAACTTTTAGAAGGTAAGTGTATCCCTGAGTGTGACTTTGTGCACCCCTACTAAGCTCGGGTGCACATTCCTCTCTCGAAGATTCAAAGAAATCCATTATATCATGACTGCAACAAAATGTCATTCATTGTTTTTGTTGTGAGTTTTTATAACTACAGATGCTTCGGTGGGATGTCTGACAAAGCATTTAAAGACATGTTACACATGGGGGCACTTTGCTCGAAAACTTTTCATACTGAGAGATGGTGGCACACCACGCATACCTTTCATATTCCTAGGTTTGAAATTGGGTTCACTCCTTGGGACTTTACTATGCTTACATGTATAGCTGTTGGAAGTGGTACACTTATTGATTTGATCGATTTCAAAACTGAGGATTGGGCAGCATTTGGCCATTTCTACACAGATTTTCTACTTCCGTGGGTAAAACCACCATCTAGAAAAGATAGAGATAACAACGTGGAAGAAGAACAACAAACAGGTCCGGCGGTTAATCGACAAGGATACTATGTGGTTAATGATGAAACTAGAGACTATGTTAGGAATGTGTTAACAAAAAAATCTGGGATTAAGTTGAGTGTGATCAAAAAATGCATTGGGACATGGAAAAAGACCCCATTAGAACAATGGGAAGTTTATGATGTGGAGAACGTTGCTCGAATGTTTCTTATGTGGGTGATCGGCAATGTTTTGTTTCCAAACAAGAACGATGTTACTCCGTTAAGTTGGCTTAGATTACTGGTTGATTTGGAAAAGGTAAACACTTACGATTGGGGTCAAGCAATAATGGGAAGGTTGTATTCCGGATTGGATAATGCGGTCACACACAAGAAGTCCGGCGAATTGGAATGCTTCCGGTACATTTTATTGGTACATAAACCTTTCCCGTTTATACAACAACAAACTTGAACGCTTCTTATCATTGATATTTTTTTCTTCGTGTTTTTGCAGCCTTGGTTTTGGTCGTATATACCTTTATTGAAGCCAAATATATAAGAGGGTCAAGGTAATCCTGATTTCTTCCCTGCTACAAAATTATGTGACAAGGGACATATGAAGAAGGGTATCGGATCACAAAGAAATACCGGTACTCACTTTTTGGTATTGGCTCAGAACCAATTGGATTCAAACTCCCCTCACTTGGATGCCGTGGAATTCTAGTATCTACTATGGGATTGGAGATGTTGCAAATGCTAGAAGGTTGTCCATTCAACGTCGTTCGTTTTATGATCCGATAGACCGAGAATACTTCTTGTACCTAGGGGAACGATGTCTTCGTCAGACTCAGGGAAAAGTAGTAATTCCCATTGATCCACCGCCAAAATTGTGTGGTACCTCAGAAGAAATGGGAAATTATGTGGGTGGTGGACACAATATTATGCACTACTGCGAGACCACAGAAGATGAGTTTTATGCATGCTGGAAAAGCCATTCTGTTGGACCTTATTTGCCCACAGTTGTGCATGCTGGGAACAAATATATTGGGCGTGTGGAACCTCCAAATCGCGATCAACCGAGCCTTACTCAATCGACATATGTTCCAGAGTATATTTCAACTCCACATCCGCAGTTTCCATACCAGGAGCCGCCTTATGCTGTCATTTGTGGCAATGATGGTAGAGCAATGAAGAGAATGTTAGGTGAGGAATACATGAAGGAGGTACACACATATGATCCGACTGTTGGTACAGCGGTAAGTATAAATATAATAGTATTTTATGTTTGAATTGCGATATTTTGTTTATATCATATCAAAATTCTATAATACAAATCATGAAACAGGAACAATGGTGCAAGTATAGCCAGCATCTTGCCAACAAGAATGCTGCACTGAACAGTTATATGTATGACTATACAGCGGACCTCCACCATCAAATGGATGCATCTTCTAGCTCTAGTTCAGTTCGTCGGGAGCTAGCTTACATTGGTCCTGGGGAAGCTTATTATCCGTTCTATGAGAGTGCAAGTACCAGCAGTAATACCAGTAGTTTTGTTAGGGAAACTCCACCCGGAGATTTTTATCGACCCCAAGAAGCACCTACGACTTCTCAATCATCGCATGATTACCAACAATTTCCTTCATCTCAATATCGGAATCAGCAATTTGTGGAACAAACTGAGCAATTTGTGCAAACTTGGCCACATAGTACTACTACTACTACTGACTGGGACATGGCTGAGGCTGAGGGAGTAGGAACGTTCACTGGATAGCTCAACAACCCGAATGCTCGCCAATTTTAGTTTAGTTTTAATCTATTGAAAACTTATTTATCTGTCGTATAACTTTAGTAGTACTTTTTATTTGCTAACTTGAAATTTGGAATTAATATCGGTACTTTTTATTTTACTAACTTGATTATGCTTAATTACAAATCAAGATTGGCTGACAACACAGAGTCAGCCGAATCAGAAATGATTTTACAGAGGAAACTTCTACATGACTAGATAAACTTGCGATTACAACTACATTGCAAAGATGAAAAAAAAAACTACTAATATCTTGCCAAATAAATTCCATCACGTTGCTCTTAACATTTCATAACACATCATTGTAAATCCTCAATCTTTCATAACATTCACCAAACACGAATGCCCGGTTATTGAGCTGATAATATCGAGACATAGATCTTCTGACCAATTCTTCATGTGGCGCATTTGTATTTGTTTGGTACATAGCTCTCATAATTCGACAAAACTCGGAGATGTCTCCACTAATGCGGTTCCATCGACTTCTAATTCCATTTCTATCTTGACCATTTGGATTGTTTGTAACTCTCACGAACACATCAAAAACACGAATCCAAAACGCCGGTTGCCAAGCTTCCACTTCTCCCACATACCATTCATTCGGCTACGAATGAAAGAGTAAGTAATTGCTAGATCTTCTAACTTGGTGTAATTGGTCGCCATTTTGATTTGGTGATGAAAAAAATTGAAAATATGAAGGGAGAAAGAAAGAATCAATAGAAACGAGATTGATTGGGGTGGATTTGTCAAAGAGGGTGAATTTTCATATATAGAAGAGATCCCAACGGATAGTTTTTTTGAATTTTGAAAAAATAGTCGTTGGGGATCTGACGGTCATGAAAAAATAGAAAGATGGATGGTTAGATGTTGAGGTGTAGAGGGGGTGTAAGGAAAAAAAGGTCAAACGGTAATATTTATGGGACGGAAATCCAATTCCCGCAGGACCTTTGGGCGGAAATCGAGTTTCCGTAAAAAAAATCTGCGGAAATTGGATTTCCGCCCTGCGGGAATTGGATTTCCGCCTCGCATCTCTATTGTTATTGCCTGCTACGGATTGGTAGCAGGCAATAGAGAAGTCCATCTCTATGTCTATTCAATAGAGAAATTTTGCACCATAGTAGTTGCCTATCTCTATTCAATAGAGAATTCTCTATTGAATGGGAACCATAGTGCTTGCTCTTAGGATTGACGGAGAGAGAGGCAGAAAGTGAAAAAGAAATCTAAAACATATGTTACCTAAAACAGAAAACCCCAAAGTCAACAAAGTCAAGCCACGTCATCGGTGAGTTTTGACGGTGGGTTTAACTTGGTGGGCTGAATAAAATTATTGTAATATTTCTCATTTTATTTTCCTAAATGATTCCTATTTTAATTGATATTTCCTATATAATTTTGTACGAAGAATTTCATAATTAAGGCATCCTATAAAAAGCTATACCCAATTACCGGCCGGCCCTGAGATATTTTGATGCCTAGGTCTATTTTCATTTGGCTCAAAATGAAAATTCTTTTTTTTTTCTTTTTTTTAAAGAAGGAATGCGGGCTGTCGCCCCAACTATTATCATTTGGCTCAAATTCTATTTGAAGTTTCAAACAAGTGTTTCCATATCAGTAAATGAAGGATACATGAAAGAGAATTCACAAGCAAGTCATGTGTTTTTTTTTTCCCCACCAGTTTCAAAGCATACAAATAGTCCAGTCTGTTGTTGTATGTTAAAAGTTCACTAATGGTATTACCAATGTTGTTAAATACAAGGAGGATGGAATCGAAATAATGTGAAATGGGGGAGGAAACTGGAAAAGTTATGGAAGGTAACACACATAGAAGCCGGCACGGATTGATAGGGCTGTCTTAGAGTTTTAGGATGATCTAGGGGAACTCAAAATATGAAAGGATTTTTTATGCTTTGGTAGTGTTACCAAATCAGTAATAAAACTAAAGCTTTAATTTAAGGGGAACAAATTTACTTGGATTCGGCTAGGTTGCGGCGGAAAATTTTCAGCCTTTAAAAAAACAAAAGTAAATGAAAAACATCAATTATAATTACCTTTCAAAATAAATAAATAATTAGGACAATGTCTATAACATAAGAACTATATACAGTACAGGTTCATTCTCTTGTTTTTTTGCCTTGTATACATGTTGTATCTTGTGACTCGCCGATGGACTTGTCAAGGTTGTTAAATAAATAATGCCTTTCAAAAAAATAATGATGGCTAACTTTTTGGCACCTTGGCTTCCACGACCGTGGGAGAACTCGGTGATGAACTATGGAATTCTTGAAACGTCTTAGAAATTATTTGTCTAGGCATGATGCAATTATTAATGTAGGAAATTATTTCTTCATTCGAATAGATATCGCTATTCAGAAAGGGGTTAGGGCCCACCTTATAGCCCGGCTCTCTGCTCGCACTGTGTAAAACTCTCTTTTTAGTTTTTCAAATAAAAAACCTTTCATAATAAAAATAATAATAAAGTGCCCTCCCCTTGTTGCTAGACTCCCCTTCGGCACTGTACAAGACTAACTTCTTTGTATTTTCTAATAAAGTGACGTTTTTATAATAATAATAACAATAACAATAATGCCTATTTTCATAAATAATAATAAGCTGGGTTGGGACCCATCTTGTAGCTAGGCTCCCATATGACAATGTACAAGACTAATATTTTGTTTGTTTTCTAATAAAGTACCTCTTTTCATTTTCATAATAATAATAATAACTTTTTGAAGAGAGAGAAACCATCGCAGAGGCGATTTTGGGGCGATTTCTGGTGGAGTTTGAAATCCATCCAAATTTCCCCAATTGTTCTCTGATTATCACTTCAATTCTTGTTGTTTGATCTTTCTGGTCTCTCCGTCTTCAATTTCTACTTTTTGTGGTGTTTTCGTCCCCTGATTAGGGTTTGTTTTCTTACGAAAAGTAGTCATTAGTTGGTTCTTGATTGAAATTCTTACATCATGCCTAAAACCCGTAGCAATTGTTATTCACCCAGACCTAATCCTTCACCTATACCCAATTTTACTCATTGTACAAGAACTAGGAATTCTAGACAAACCCCTTCTCGGTTTTCTGGCAATAACTCTCAGGTATGTTGTTCTCATTCACAGAGGTTAACTAACATTGGTAACAGGTTTCACTGCCCGTATATTGGATTGGATGGACGTACAGATGGTGTTGGTGGTTATAAAGGGTTCGCTAGGAGTTCCTTTTTTCAGGTACATGGAGGATTTCCACTTTGTTCATGGTGATGGTTTTTGCAGAGTGCGGAGCACGTATTTGTGAAAATGTCATAGTATATGACAGGTGGGATGTGGTACTACGCCAGGTTAAGATGTGGCTCTGCACTGAATGTATGAAGCTACATACTTGAAGTATCCCTTGTAAAACACACAATGGTCCCATAAATCCTGCTCCTTGGCAAGATGGTGAAGTCGCCTTCATTATCCATTGTATTCAAAGGCCTGTTGTTGATACAATTGTTGGTGAAGGTGGTGGTGATCCTTCAGATTGTGTTGGTGAGCATTCTACCATTGCAGGTTTCTCTCTTAATGTTGATTTGTTGGATAAAGTTTTTAGGTCTCAAAAATACACCACTAGGCATATACCTTCTCAATGTAGGTTGAGCTTTGTAAGGGAACTTCAAGGTACTATGAATTCAGTTGTTCAAGCTCCTCATGAAATATCATGTTGGGTCAAGCTACTTTTACTTCCTATGTGTGTGCTCAGGATTTATGTGCCTGAAGATATAGATGAAAAGAGATCAGTATGAGGAGAAAGATGCAAATAAACTTTATCAACTAGTCTCTTGTTAAATTGTATGAACCAAATGGGTGTCTGAGTTTAGTGCAGGAGTTGTTAGGTGAGATCAATGCACCTAAGCCAATTCAGATTTCTGAGAAGCCAAGACATATTCAAGATGATATCAATATTAAACTTTGTAAGAGGAAACTTAGTAATGGTACTTACACTGATGCAATCAGGGTTTTAACTTCTCAGGTGTAGCTCCTAGCACTGATGATACCATGTCTGACCTTCAACTCAAACATCCTTATGTACCACCTCCCATCATCCCCAGTACTCCTCATGTGGTTGATCCTGCAGTTGCTGATAAAGATATGGTTTTGTGTAAGCTTAGAAGTTTTCCCAAGGGCACATCTTGTGGGAGGGATGGTTTACATGTCCAACATCTGCTTGATACTCTCAGTGATCCTGCTGCTGCTATTGCAGATGAGATCTTGTCCTCCATCACTTCTATTGTGAATTTGTTGTTGGCTGGGAAATGTCCTAAAGAGCTTGGTGAGTATATTTCTAATGCTCCTCTCACTCCCTTGTTGAAAACAGGTGGTGGTATTAGACCCATTGCAGTAGGGACAATCTGGAGAAGGTTGGTATCTAAGGTAGCTGCTACAATAGTCAGTAAAGATATTTCTGCTTATTTGGGGGATTAATATATGGTGTTGGTGTGCCTTGTGGAGGTGAAGCAATTTTGCATGTTGTAAACAGAATTGTGTTGGAGAAGAAGTCTGAAACAAACATGTCTTTGTTGTGTGTTGGCTTCAGGAATGCCTTTAATCTGGTGGATAGAACAACCATGCTCAAGGAGGTGAGACAACTTTGCCTGCAATTTCCAGATGGGTTGAAGTTTGTTACTCTTCTCCTGCAAGGCTTTATTACAATTCTCACATCTTAGCTTCAGCAAAAGGGGTTCAGCAAGGTGATCCTCTAGATCCACTTCTATTTGCTCTTACTCTTCATCCACTTGCTCTGAAGATATCGAAGGAGTGTTAACTGGATTTACAAGCATGGTTCCTTGATGATGGTACCATCATTGGTGATACTATGATGGTGTCCAAAGCTTTCAACATTATTCTGCAGGAAGGCAAAGCTAGAGGGTTTAATTTGAATATCTAGAAGACTGAAGTTTTTTGGCCCTCCATTGATGTTAGAAGCTATGAGGAAGGTGTTTTTCCTCATGATATTGGTAGACCAGCAGTGGGTGTTAAGTTTTTAGGTGTCCATAAAGTGTGGACTCTTCCTTTTGCAGTCAATTGGTTTCTGTGAGAGTGCAGAAAACTTTGAGACGTATGGATGTTGTACATGCTATTGATGACCCACTGAGTGAACTGCTTCTCTTCGCAACTGCACAAGTGTATCTAAATTGTACTTCACAATGAGAACCACTCCACCAGTATTTGTTAGAGAAGCACAAGCTGTTTTTGATAGTCATCTCTCAGCTTATTTGAGGCAGTTGATCACTGGTGATGGTCCAGGTTATGGCTTATTGTAACATATACTTGCTACTCTCCGACTCCGTGATGGTGGCTTAGGTATTTACTCCATGCAGAACACTGTGCATTACATCTATGTTGTTTCTTGTATACAAACTCAGCAGTTACAGTGCTCCATTCTCAGCAACTCAGGTAGGGCTGTCCAAAAAAACCGAAACCGTGGTGAACCGAACCGAAACGCACCGAAAATTGCAAAAACCGAACCGAACCGAGGTTGATGGTTATAGTGATGGTGCAAGAATTGAAAAACCGAGCATTATGGCGATGGTGATGGCTGGGCATATAACCGAACCGAAACACCTCGGTGCACACCAATTAATATGAGACTTTAAATCAAAATCATTTTAGGCATTAATCATAGTCTATATTTAAGTTATTAACCATAAATCATGTACTTTCTCTCAATTTCATCTATTTTTCACCCTCTCTGCAACTATACAACCACTAGCACCACCACTACAAAAAGACTAAAAAAAAAAATCACATTATCACCGCCGCCGCCTCCACTCCTCCAACCTTAAATTTCATTTAGTATTTTTTTCCCAGAATCGACGTTTATTGGCACTACATCAAACGATTGTTCTTCATTTTTAAAAAACAAGAACAATAATCGGTAGCTATCGATTAGTATATATACCGATTGTGAAAAAAAAAGAACCTCTAACATGAAACAACCCAGAATCGGTCTATGTTTAGTGATATAAGTACCGATTTTGGTTGTTTTTTAAAACAGAAAAACTTTAACTTTTTTCAATTGGAATCGGTGATTATTGGTGCTCATAAACGCCGTTTGTGTTTACAATCGGTCCACATACATTAATATATACCCCGATTGTGGGCAATTTTTTTTTTCAAAAACTCTTAAAAATCGATGCATGTTGGTATACTTATGGACCGATTAAGTATACAATCGGTACATATTCATTTACAGAAGCACCGATTAAGTTAGATCCGCCCAGAATCGGTCTACAACGAAATACATGTTAGCCGATTAAAGAGAAAAAATTGGTAGGATAGTTTCCATTTCTCTTCACTTCAGCAGTCTTATCATCAGCTTGCTTCTTCAATGAAGCTAAGTGAGTTCGAAAGTTTTCTACCTCAGACTCTACTAGTTCCACATTATTTAATTAATACTACATGTCTTCAGTTTGGTAGAGTAAAATCTACTAGCAAACACATGTTCCCTTCTCAAAACCAATACCTGCTTCTGCTGTCTGTTGCTCTTGTTCTTACTGTTCTGGTCTGTCTTGTTGTAAGAATCACCAACAAGAAGAATCATGACACCGTCAAGAACAAGAGTAACAAAAAACCCAGATTTGGGTTCAGGGTGATCAGAACTGAACTTAGCTCTAGCGAAATTCCAATAGATTTGGAGTGATGAATCTTTGTTGTTTTTGTTGTTGAGATTGTAAGTTTTACAACCATTTTTGCGCCGCCAGAAAAGAATCGGTTGGATATGAAGATTAAAACAACAAGGAGTAGCAGAAGATTCATTAATATTGTTTGGTAACCGGAAATCGATCTGGAGAGATCTTCCGAGGACGTTTGTATACCAAGTGAAAGAAACCAGTCCTAGCTTTGTTGTTTGATATACACAACTAGTGACATTAGGCTTACCTGAAATTGGTTGCGGTGGTGCGCCGTTGATGATGATGATGGGTGAGAATCATTATTGTTGTCGTCAGTGATTGTTGCTGGACGGAAACAAGCGGAAGGGAAAGAAGATGAAGTTTTTAGCATTTTTCTAAAATTGTTTTGGTGGAGCAGAGAAAGAAATTTCTGGGTATAAAGGAGGGATTTTGGGTTTTGGTCGTGGTTGGGTGGTGAGAAAACACAGAGAAGACCAGTGGGACGCGTGAAACCCAATACCCGACCAAAGTTGTCGTCTCTTCACTTCAGTCAGACACGGTCTTGGACTTTTGAAATGGAATAATTTGACTGCATATACAGTAGTAGTATTTATCTTCCTGTGTGGTAATAATTCTACATTAAGTCATTAATAATTCCATGGTTCTACCGATGGTTGTTCAAGTTACAACAATCGGTGGATGTTGAGCTTAACATCCACCGATTGTTGTTCGTGTTCTTCGTTTTTCAAAAACCCAAAACAACAATCGTTGGATGTTTAGC